>KZ106821.1:0-18432 GCA_000504385.2 Exutisphaerella laricina CBS 326.52 | reverse complement strand
TAGGAGACCTTAGACGTACTCTTACTAAGGCGGGTCCCTTCCTTAGAGTAAGTCTAATTATAATAGGCTATTAGCGTACATAGTGCTACCTTCTTTCTAGACGTACTACTATCGCCGATAGACGTTAGTTTTGCGAGAAATACCCCGTAGCTAGGTAGCGATTTAGACGAAGGAGATTCTTAGTAAGAAGGAAGAGGGGAGGAAGGTTGTTTTTAGTATATAGATTAGAGTAGTATAAGAGCATAGTACGACAACGTAGGCGTTGTCTTTTGCCGGCGGGGAGTAGAGAGGCAGGACGACACCTAAGCTAGGTAAAACTTACCGAGGGTACTACCTACTATAGGTAAGACCGAAAGCGCGGTCTACCCTGTCTTAGCGCGACCTACACCTGTTTCAAAAGCATGTAGATAGATAGAGAGATCAATATACTATATGCCCCTACATTGTTTTCTTTCTTCTTTTACTCTCTTCCTCCTTAGGACTGCTCTTTATTTGTTTGTTAATAACATTGAGGCAGCGTTAAAAAATACGTACTACGTACGCTTACTTTGGTTTTCTTTTCTTTTTTTAAAAAGTTAGAGAGATCAACATACTATGTATCCCTAGGTCCCCTACCTTGTTTTGCTTTTCTTTTACTTTGTTTTCCTTTTCTTTTTATCTGCAACATGAAAGCCTCTCAACCCTCTAACAACACTAGTGAAAGTATTTTCTTGATATGGCTTCGCAACCCTTCCAGCCTTGATCCAGCGCTTCTACGACATCATCGGGCAGTGTTTCTTTCTCGAGATCGACCAAGTTCTGTTCGATGTGCTTCACTGAGGATGCACCTATGATGATAGCATCCTTGAACTCACGCTTCAACTGACTGTGGTGGGTCATCCAGCGCAAGGCGCATTCTGCTTCCGTCAGACCATGTTTCTTTGCGACTGGCCTCAGAATGTCGAGGGCATCAAAGTACTGAGAGTTCCAATAGCGGCCGCGATACATTTTGCCCTGCCATTTGTTGGGATCAAAGCGCGAGCCCGATTCTATTTTGCTGTCATCGCGATGGTATCGATCTGTGAGGTACCCTCCAGCCAACGGATTGTAGTTGTAAAAGGAGATATTATACGTTCTTAAGCAAGGGAAAAGCTCGAGCTCAACAGAACGGTGCAACGCGTTGTACACACCCTGGTAGACGTCGATCTGCTTCCAGCCATTCTGACGACAAAGCTCGCTCATTTGAGCGACTTCCCAGGACATGTAGTTGCTGACGCCCAGTCTCTTGAATTTGCCTTCATTGTAGAGATCGTTGACGACCTTGAGCGTGGTAGCATAGGGCACCGTCCTGTCCGGCGCATGCAAGTAGAACAGATCAACCTGTTGGGTTCGCAAGGCTTTCAGGCTCTTCTCGATATTCTCCCGGAGACCTTTCTCATCGAGGTGTCCATCTGTTGACCAGCCCGGCACGGCTTTGGAACCACTGAAGTTCGCGGTTGGGAAGTATTTTGTATCAAGAACGATCCCTCGATCTTGCCATTTCAACTCCCCTAGCATCTCTTCAGACGAGCCTTCCCCATACGCCCGTGCCGTGTCGACTTCATTGTGGCCATGTTTCTGGAATACGTCGAGGATCGCCTTGGCCGTGTCTAGGTCGTGCACTCGTGACTGCTCGACTCCCTGCTTGCCAAATGTCATGGCGCCGAACACTACCTTGACGGCGGTCTTCTGCTGTGAAGTCATCTTGTACTGCGTTGTGGCTGCGATACGCCGGTTGTGAGGTAGGAGATTGTACTCTCACATTTCTGACACCTCCGAGGTCTTTTACTCTCTGTTTCGTCACTGCGTCATGCCATCGCCAACACGCGTATTCGGATGTAGGCCATATCTCCGGCCTTGTGTGCATATGGCTGCTGCAGGGTCGCCCCGAAAACCCTCGAGGAGCTCATGGAGTGGCAGTCTTTCACCTCCGTAGCGAATTCCGAGCGGGTAGTATAGGGGGTAATACTTACGGCCTTCATCCTGATATCGGCTCCCCAATCTTGCGAATATTTCGTTCTTTAAGTTAGCTAAATTCCTCGATACAATAACGCCATCACCCTGGGCCCTTGTCACAGATCTGGCTCACTCACGGGAACTGGACACAGGACGAGAAGCCACCAGAATTACAGCGAAACGAGAACACGAGAAACTGCAGCGTTTGCAGGGGTCGATATTGAACGATCTACGACAAGACCGTCAGAGACCCTACAGTGCAGTATCAGCGCCAGGTGAAGCCAGCAGCAGCGAAATTGACACAGGAACCCGGTACCGAGAACAACGGCATTTCAGGCGAACCATGGCCAGTCTCTTACCCGAACGACGCCGTCTGACTGCCATACATTCATAGCACCGGCGCTTGTTCAGTACGCTCGAAAAGGTCGTCGACTCTGATTGCACTTGTGTCCTAGACCAACCCTGACGGTCAGCCATCCGAGAAGATTCCGGGCAGCACCAGCGAAGATCGCAGGACGGCATGGAAGACTCGACAAGGCAAGGTATCAATGTCCGGACGCGTTTGAAGAGGACTCTGCAGCATTGGCGCACACAACCTGATGGGCGATCGGCCTGGCATGCAGGTCATCTTCTTGACGACCGACTTTCGAATTAGCACACAGGTGCATCGCCGTTATCTCGACTTCGACCTGTTCCCGAGGGACATTCGCGCAAGGAGCAATTTCCCACGGCACTTCATCATCCACTCGTACAAGTATGTCCGCGCGCATGGTATTGGGTTCAACCAAAGAACTCGCCATCTACTAAGGTCTCCCATGGCTTACCAGTGTCCCAGACAGACTGCATGAGCTGACGGGCTCGAGCAAAGTGCTGCATGCCCCATCCCTCTACAGCCATCAAACGATCCATGAATACCATGCGCTGGGTCTCCGTCTGAGCCTCGCAACCCGCCGTAAACATCGGCAAGAGCAGACATGATTCCGCGGTCGCTCCTCGTCTGACTTTTTGCAGAGAACTGATGACTCTTTGTACAATCGCCTGCACTTCGTTGTGGTCGGAAGGAAGCGCGAGCACGCGACGGGAAAGGTGTATCAGACCCGCCCAGTGGTAAGCTTCGTTGGTAGCGTAGACCTCCTCCGCGTCCTTCACATCTTGTGCATTTCTCAATGGCGAATCATCTGGGTCACGATGCATACAACCACGATACACCGTGCTCGCGCTTGCGTTGAGCCTTTTCTTCAGATCTTCCGCTTGCTGCCGGATGGTGCTGGAAGGACGCCAGCCAGTCTTCACCTGGTTTGTGATTGGATCTATACGCTGATTGTCGCACTGCGCAGCAAGCTCGGCCACTTGAGCGAGAAGTGCGATGCACCTCCCTGAGAACCCGAAGAAGCAATCGATCTGGTAGATCTCCTCGTTGTCACGATTTACGAGCCAGGCGCCTCCGCCATCCTCGAGATATGCGCCGAACAGAGGTTGCATCTGTCTGTTAGACAAGCTTCCGATAACGTCCAGGTATGCGAACCAACGCGAGAGGAAGAAGATTGCTTTGTCTCGTGCGCCATCAGCCTTTTGAGCCAGGTGATGCAGACCCCCTTTGGCCACGATCATCTGGCGTGCTACTTGCAGGTGCTGCTGCCACGGAATCCGTATGGAGAAGGTGTTAGGTGTGATGATCTCCAGTGAGGCCAGCATTATCGCAGTGGCGAGTGGCGCAAGTGATGATGGATCGGCAGGATCGGCAACACCGGGCGATGAAGGCTCGTTCAGGGCTTGTCGCAGAGCAGGAAGCACGTCGGTCATCCACTGGGCAATGCGGCTGGCTGGCTCAGCGTGACCAAGAAGCCTTGCCCGGTGCGACGCGGAGAACGCCAGTAACAGATGCAGCAAGTGGGTGTTCTTGACAGCCATTTGAGGTAGCACTCCTCTGAATGGGTTTTCTGGGCAGTCGTGGGGCACCAAGATGCGGCCAGTGTGGTTGATGAAGTGATGGAAGTACAGCAGGTTCATTCGGTTCTCCAGCAGTTCTGTCGGCAACGGCTCAAGCGCGCGCGGAATCCTGATGGCAACAGGCTGCGAGTAGTATCCGCCGGGCTCGAACGCGATCATCTTGGCATCCATCTCGCCACTCGAGGCGCTGGACTCTGATACAGCTGGACTCGCGCGACGAAGGTCTGGCGATCGCGGCAGCACGACATTGGCATCGTCATTGCGGGGCACGTCGAGGTCGGTGAAGCCGTGGTCGTATCCATATGTACGGTAAGTAGTACTCTCGGCCCGGACAAAGCGTGGTCGATCGTCTTCTTCACTAGGACTCGAAAGTAATGACTTCACGGACAACCTGCGCAAGTCGGGAGGCTCCTGCAGATTCAGAGTGGCATGCTGAGGAGGATAGGGTGAGCCTGAATTCACGCTGGAGTTTGGCGTCACTGGATTGTTGACGATACTGCTGATGGTGTGCGATGTGAGGTAGGTGGAACTGGGAGACTGGTCGACATGTCCAGGATACTGCGGCATGGCGAAAACCGGGCTGGAATGACCTGCTTGCGGACTGCTCAGCTTGACTCTCTTCGCTCGATGCTGCGGTGACCAGCGGAACTCTTCCCCAGGTGGTGCTGATGTTGGAGAAGCGCGTTCTGTCGATGCGAGCGAATCGTGTGAAGTGCCGTGGAACTGGCGATGCGACGACATGGGATGATTGGCGGACGGATACTCCGACCGAGGTGCAGTCTGTTGCGCCATCCGCAGCCTTGGATCGAGTGAAGCACCCTCGCGAGCTGCCGCCAGGTCCGGGGTGGAGCGATTCGCAGGGTGGCTGCCGGGGGGTCTTGGCTGCGGGGCTGTGGCAAGGTGCTGAGCAGAGAATATATGGTCGTGGCCATGCCCATTGCTCGCGGTTGGCGATCCGCCTGTTTGGGTGGTGGTCACGAAAGTGAGGGTACCAGCCTCACTGGGTATCCCGTCTTTGTCATTCCTGCTGCGACCTCCCCAGTTCAGCCGTATACTGTAGTCGCAGGTCTCGCCGCTCTTCGTGCAGTTCGTGCACAACGGCTTCTCCTCTCCACACTTGACCTTGCGAGCTTTGCATGGCCAACAGCCCGTACGACTGCGCTTCTTCGGCTCCACGCCCGTCTCCTGCTTCGGCCGCGGCATTGCGACTTCTTCACGCAAATACTGCAGACAGGTCTCGTCCGGCAGATGTTCGCTGTCGTTCGGCACTGCGCCAAGCTCGTCGATTCTGGCGACACACGCCGAGATTGCGCTTGCTACGATCAGCTACAAGCTGCTGCCATCGCGCCTGATCCTCGTTGATCGCATGCCGTTGGGAGTCGCTGCGTGGGCGAGTGCGCCTGACGATGTCCGCTGGTCGACGCGAGGGGGGGGGGGGACCGCTGGCGAAGGGGGATGACCACGGGGGGTGGACGCGGTGTGGCGGACGAGGCGAACGTGTGTGTTTGGATGTTCTGCTGGAGCAGTCTCATCAGCAGGTCCACCACGCGACTGGACTGCTGTATCTACCTCCTATGATAAGCTGCTCGAGGCATCCAGGCCGAGTTGCAAGGTTCACCGCGGGGATGTGGGGTCCCTGCTCGTGCTTGGCAACTGCCGGACAGGATCGCACCTGCTGCATCAGCGAGCTCATCGTTACAGCAGCACCCGGCGGCAGGACCACGCTCCAGCACACGGACGTGCGAGGGGAGCCTCAGGCGGGGCGTGTTTGGGATGCCGTTGCAGGTGCAAGTGGAGCGACTCGGCGACGAGATGGGATGGCCAAGAAGAGAAGCTTGGAAGCACAGCAAAGCGAGCTTATCTGGTGGCCGGCAATTATTAGTTGGAACTATTTTCATCTCGGAAGAAGGAAGCACGTGGCAGCGAGCCATGAAACAGTCTCACTCTCTCCTGGTCTCGGAGAAGATCTTCCATCATCAACTGCACATCCTCCACACCCTTATCGCCAGACTGTTACTACGTACCACACAATGGCAGAAACGGCTGCCCGCAAGCTGTTGCGCCAGCACCCCCTCCAGCGTCTGCCTTCGCCGTCCAGAGGGGCGTCGGCTATGCTACACGTACGATCGATCCCTGCGACCCAGCATTTGGTAAAGCAGAGCATCACCGTGCCTGACTGCCTGACTGCCTGACTGCCTGACTTGCTGACTTGCTGACTGACGAGGTGTGCTGCAGTCCCTCGGGCTAGCATCGTTCGCCTACTCGTTCTCCTACCTCGTCCGTCACCCGAATCCCGTGTAGGTCATGTCGGCACGGAGGAGCGGAGGAGCCCGCCTGCAGCAAGCTGACAGCGGGCATGTGCAGCAACGATTCTTACGGCTGGCACATGCAGTATCTGACCATTATCGGACTGTCGCTGGCCACCGCCACATTCACCGCCGGCCTCTTGGCCGACTTGACGTTCTCGCATCGTCTGTTCCAAGTGAAGAACGTGCTCAGCGTCGCCAGCGCGCCTATGGAATGCCTGATCAGTGTCTTGTACTGGGGGCTACGAGCTGTACGATGCACAGCAGCAGCGGGAACGAGTGCTGATGTTGGGCTGACGTTGGACAGATCGACCCCAAGCTGGTCTTGCCAGACTGGGCGCCACCGATTGCGCTTGCTGCCGATCTCTCCTTCCACGCAGTGCCATCGATATCCCTGGTGCTTGATTTGCTGTTCTTCTCGCCTCCTTACACCATTGCATTCCTACCAGCGTTTGGATTGAGCGGCGTCATTGCCTTTGGCTACTGGATCTGGATAGAGCGCTGCTATCAGGTCAACAACTTCTACCCGTACCCGATTTTCGAAATATTGAACACGACGCAACGCATCGGGTAAACATCTGCTCCGTGGGCTAGCATGAGAAGCGACACTAATGGTGCATAGGCTCTTCACGTTCTCAGCTCTCCTCATGACGACGGCGACAGCCTTACTCGTTTGGCTATACAATATCGTTAACGGAAAAGACTTGGAGTCGCACAGCAGTGGAGACTCGAAACGAATGGGAAGCGGCAACGTGAAGGGTGAATCAAGATAGCAGCCAGTAGTAACGCCTTGATAGGCAGAAAGAAGACGCTTCGGCAAGTGCACGGCGCTTGCCAGGTCTCTATAGGTACTGCACACCTTACAGTCTGGACTTGACAGCATCCAGCGCCGCCACAATGCCTCTCCGCACATCTTCGACTATTTCGGCCGCCGGCTGCTTCTTGTTGACGAGTCCAACACCTGTTCCGGCCCAAGTCGCTGCTCTGCCTTCGCCATCTACGCCATAGCCAGCATCGTCATTCTTGACGGCATTGCTGTGACGTTCCCGAATCTTGTCGATTTCAACACCCGCGCTATAATCAGCAAAGCTTTCCGTTCGAATGCTGCGGCCGTCGTATGCTACCGGCCACTGATTCGGTCCACGTAATTCGTCGAACAACTTAGCTCGGACAGTGGTCTGACCTCCGTCGCGTGCTGCAAGCACAGCGTCACGGTATCTGGAATGGATACTGGTCTCGGTGGCGGATCTATACAGCGGACATCAGCAACTTCATCTGAGTACACGGCACCACAGCGCAGCATCAGTCTTACAGGAAGCGCGTGCCTAGGACGACTCCTTGTGCACCGAGGGCGAACGCCGCGGCAGCCCCACGCCCATCAGCAATACCGCCAGCTGCTACCAATGGCACGGTATAGCCTTCGGAAACAAGAGCATCGGCTACTTCTGGTAGCAGCGACACAATGCCTGCGCCCTTCTCGAAACCATGCCCGCCGGCATCGATACCTTGCACGCAAAGAATGTCAGGAAGAGCATGTTTGGCGACATAAAGCGCGGCATCGACGGAGCCGACCTGGATCCAGACCTGAGATTTCGGAGATGCTTCGCGGACTTTCTTCGCCCACACGGCGTAGTCGTCAAGGCCATGGGCAGCGAAAAGCCATACAACTGCCGGCTTGAACTTCTGCAGCACGGGTACTACAGAGTCTGACTTCAACACGAAAGACAAGAGACCGAGGCCGATAGGTAGTAAGCCATCCTGACGGCCAAGGGCGTCCTCGACTGTCGACAGCTGGTTCTCTAGCTCCGACAGATTGTCTACTGCTCCAATCTGTCCGAGGCCACCTGCTTTGCTGACAGCGATGGCGAGCTCAGCTGTTGCAATGCCGCCCATCGGCAACGTGTCAGCGAGTACCGAAGACCGATATGTTGTGTAAGCTTACTGGAGCATTGATGACGAGCGGGTTTTTCGTCCATGGAAGTCTCTGACCTAGAGACATGATCGGCGGAGTCATTGATGCTCACGTCAGTAAGCCTGCCGTTCCGTATTGTTTAGAAGCAAAGCATCGCAAGAGGAACAGAGAATCGCTGGTTGTTCCCGGTGCTTCATAACTGCAGACGCTTTGCGTCATCACAAAATTATGACTGTATGCGGGGCGTTTCACGGCGAGACCGATGCGCTCTCCGGAACGACGATCAACATCCAGCTGCACTCGCTTCGATTACCAAGATATATTGAATTCCAGAACTTGAAAGCTTGACGACTGGGCACAATGAACGGATTGTGCATTTGTCGCTGGTCCGCTGATGTACTTTGATTCTGGCTTTTCCCGCCGTTTATGTTTGTATGCCTGCTCTTATAGATAAACCTTTCTCTTAACCAGTCTCCTGATCAAGTCCCTGGCATCGGCCTTACGATGGTGTGAGTACATGGAGAACAGTTCGTGTTCGTGTTCGGTGTAATCGGGTAGTGGTCACGGTTGTAGCTAGAGTTGAGCTGAACCGATCCAACAACATCGCCCGTCTCGAGTCGGATCCATGTGTCCACTTTACCTTCAGAGAGTAACTCTTCCGTCACTGATACCTGACGGGCACCTCTCGTCCACGACCCGTATCCTCCGTATCCGGAGTGCTGACCAAAACAGATGTCTTCGGAGACACGTGCGTTAGTCGGTCATAACTGAAGAGACGGTAGTAGTGGTTACATACGTACGCCATTCCCCTTCACGGTCATGCCAGGTAGTAGCTTGTCCCACTTATAGCACCAGGTATCGCCGTGATCATGGCCCGAGAAGACTGCAAGCAGACCCGGAGTGCTGGTGATGGCTTGCATGAACGGAACATCTTGACCACCGTAATCGCACGACTGTGTCCGAACATTGGCATCAGCTTGGAAAGGGAGATGGATTGGTAAAGCTACACGACTTACACTGTCACCTGTGCCATTCGGGCACCAGCCCTGCGCCTGTTGCGCAAGCGGAAAGTCATCATTGATGCCAGGCTGGTGATTTGGGTTGACCCCCGCTTCGGTCTGCAACGCTTGACTAGCATTGGTAGGGATATGGACGAAAGCCAACGACGGGATGATTCGGCTATATTGCTGCACAATGCGGGCATTCGTCAACTGGAACCAGTCCACTACGCTCTGGTCGACCCAGTTCGGAAGCGCAACTCTATCTCCAGAAGGAGAAAGTTGCTGGTATGCATGCCCGCCCCTGCTATCGAAGAACCACAACAACAGACTTGGCACATCGCGTGCATAGTAAGGGTACACCGGAAGATAGTAATTGCTTACGCCAGCATTGGGACTGATCACGTCCTGCCGAGTAAGAGCGTTCTTGTAGCATTGCTCGCGTGTGAGCATGCTCTCACGCGAGATGTTGTAATCGCTATCGTGATTGCCGTAGGTTGATGCCCACGGTAGACCTGTCAAGGCGGATTAGCAAAACCGAATCCTTCATTGTGAGGATGGGCGAGGGCTGTGCACAAGAGAGGCGACCGACTAGCTTCTAGAAAGGCGAGTGTTTTCTCCGACATCAGCTACTTGCAACATCTCTCTCCAAGGATAGGGATCACCTCTTGCTACGATTGGGCCGACGATCTGATCAACATAAGAGGTGGAGTTGGACTTGTATGTATTCTCTCCAGTGATCAAGTCGCCGTTCAGCACCACGAGTTGTTGTCCTTCAACATCGAGAACATCGTTCAACACTCGAACAGAGTTGATATCTTGCTGCGGGCCCCATTCGTCCCAGGCGTCTGCTTCATGTCAGCAGTGGCACAGTCGTAGCATACGTGGACATGGCAGTGCAGACACGTGATGATAGCGCATACTTTCTCCAAAGTGTAAGTCTTCGAATATGGCGAGTTGGAATCTGCCATCTTGGGAGAACCTGAGCGGGGGCTGCCACCTGTCATCCGTAGCGTTGTATGACAATGCAGCGCCGAAGCCAAGGGTCGCGACAAAGCCCGTCGCCACAAGGGCACAGAACAACATAGCGAAGTGCTGCGCAGAAGACCGGCTCTCGCTGCCGGGCCCATGCCGCGAGCGTCCATGCTTCAAGTACATCGCAGCGGCCGCAGATAGCACGGGAAGGAGCTCCTGCTCATGGGAATCTGCACGAACACGCCAGTTTCATGCTCGAAGCGGGTCTCGACGACGATGATGGTCGTGTTGTTGTCGATGTGTGGTCGCAGAACGCTGTGCCCAATGTGGAATGCTTCGAATGTGGCGGTCGCGCAGTCTCTTGTCAGTAAGTAAACAACGGGGTAACGGAGTTAGAAGCGAGGCGGGGTGTGGGGCACCAGCAAGCCAGGGACCACGGGCAGACTCATGTGCTAGCGTAGGTGCTCGTAGCTAGAGCGCGTTGCGCTTCGTAATAATACCCCGACCTTCGCCACTGACTATGCTGTACATACTCCCGTTGTGATGAGGTTGCTTTTATAGGCGTGTGGCACAGCACCGTGCTAACTGTGACACGTCAGACTTCGGCACAACATCAATATCTGGACATGGACGTGCATCGTTCTGTGTTCCCGATGTCTTTTCGACTCACATCCTGTTGACGCGTCTCCCTCGCCCCGGCCGCCTTCTTCCTTCCTCCTCGACGTCCTCAACTTCATCTTTGCCCTTTTCGAGCTTCCCATCTTTGAGCTCTCGAGGCTGTAAATTCCAGTCTGCCAGGTCGTACCAGTCTTCGCCATCACTCATCTCCGTCACCATGTTGCCCTTGCCGTCTTGGACCAAATGGCCATCCGCCTTGCAGCTTCTGTACACGAAATGCCGTAATCTATCGGCCTTCTGCAGTCCCGAGTACAGCGCATCGAGCGACCGGACGATCTGTTCCTGCTTTTGGACGTACAGCAAGAGGAGTTTGCGAGTCTCTTCGGCCTCGTTTGAAGGCAGTCCCAGGTCGCGATCTGTCAAGGACGATGTAGGTGCCAGGTACCACGGGTGGATGCCCAGCACTGAAGCTGAGTCGCTCGGCGAAGGAGACGGCGTTCGATCGCTACGTTCGGCCGGTGAGCGCGCTCTTGCGCGCGTCGTCATCGCGTGCGTGTTCGTGCCGTTGGAGTTCGAGGCGGTTTCCGACACTGCTTCTCGTTCAGCCAGATCGACTATGGTGGGGTTAGAAGCGTGCTCCGGAACTCCATTCCCTTCGAGCTGCCGCGAGACATTATCGGGGTTCATGCCGTCATGCGGTTCTCCCACATCATGCCGCGCTCCGTTGGTGTCTCTGTGCGCAGGTCGCTCCTCGCTCAACGCGGCACCGTCGTGCCCTATTGTGTCTGCGGCATTGCTCGAGACCACAGCCATGTCGACCGCCTCAACTCCTTCCATGTTTTCGGCGTTCGGCTGCAAGCCATCTTCGGGTAGCGATGGCTTCAACAGATCGTCGCTATCCGCTTCCAGACCATATTCAATGAACTCTCGCGAATGTTCGAGCATTGGCAAGTGATCCAGATTCATGCTAGGGACGGTGCTGTGATCATCAATCGCACTCTCTCCATCCACCATCAACTCATCGTGTTCTGTCTCGAAGATGGCGCAGGGAACCCAGTCTGCATCGCCGCGAAACCTTTGCAACAGTCTTTTGGCTTTCCACAAACTGGCTTTCTCTCTTCTCAGCATCTCCAGTGCTTCACTTGCCATTTGCGTAAGTGCCTTACTCTTATACGCAAGACTGAGGGTTGGATGGTCTGGTAGCTCTGCAGCTGCGGTAAGTGGTCGCAACAGTTTCTCTAGCTGGACTTCGCCGAACGGGTTGTCCTCCATCGGCTCGGCGTATCGCTCGGCCTCGTTATCGGAGCTGGCAGGAGAACACGGGTCGCCATCTTCGTCGTAGAGAGGAGGATTCGTAGAGATGGTCGTGCGTATGTATCCAGCGTGGACCACTTTCTGCTTCATGCTCA
The DNA here is from genome assembly GCA_000504385.2 of Exutisphaerella laricina CBS 326.52. NCBI lineage: Eukaryota > Fungi > Ascomycota > Dothideomycetes > Mycosphaerellales > Mycosphaerellaceae > Exutisphaerella > Exutisphaerella laricina. The sequence continues at coordinate 6,290 of KZ106821.1, read as the reverse complement.
GAAGTCCAGATCTGGCAATGCTGGGGCTTGTTACTTACTTTCTTGTATGCTGTACCACCAGTGTCGTCGAGATGGTCTTTTTGCACGTATCTTGCATGTCGCTTGAGCTTGTTGCCTCGATTTGAGTGCTTGTCAATGACCTGGTCGCTGTCCGAATCGTCGGCCCGTCTCTTCATGGCCAGCTTCATGGCGCGTATTGTTTCGGCGAAGGCGACTTGTTGCGACGCCATGATAAGTGATGTTCTCGATAGCCTGAGCTCGAGAATGTCGGCATATGCTGCATATATCGTCTTGTCGTGGCATGGAGGCACTTCCATTTGGGTGTGTCTTTCCGATGTCATGGCGACAGGGATTCGGTCCACAGGGGAAGCTTTGCCGAAGGGAGATCCACAAAATATTTCACGAAGCCATTCTCGATCACAACCCATCGTGTTTTTCCTCAGACGTATACTCAGCTATTCAACGCCAAAACGTGGCTCGCCTCACCATGGCGAAGGAAACTCCGACAACAGTTCCGTCTCATTTGTGGACCGCGGACGATGACATCCCAGCGCCGAATCTCCTCGATGTCCTGACACAAATCGCTCACTTCCTGGACCAACTCGGCTACACCAAGACATACGGCGCGCTATGCAAGGAGGCACCTGCCAAGAACAGTCTGACCATCGACATCGCTGCTTGGAAGAAGGCCATCGACAGCAATACAGCGGCCCCCTTGCTCAGTCTCTACGAAGAATGGCACGAGGGCAACGACAAATTTCCCACCTTGACAGCGAACGACGACGACTCCTCCGACACCACTAGTGACAGCGAAAGCCAATCGTCAAGTGAAGAGTCTGAGAAGGATGTGGTAGAGGATGTGTTGGTCGAGGTTGAGGCAGAGGAGACGAGCGACGACGATTCGGATGAAAAGAGCGAAACGACCGATGACAGCAGCAGCGACAGCGACTCATCTCCAGCTGTGCCAGCGAAGGCTGGAGCAAAAAGAAAGAGAGTGCTTACACCGCCATCCTCCAGCGACGACTCTTCTAGCTCCGATGACAGCTCCGACAGCGACTCTAGCTCGAGCAGAAGCAACGATGCTAAACCAGCCAAGAAGGCCAAGACAAAGACCTCTGAGTCTGCTAGCACCAGCCAGTCTAAGCTATCTAGCGCAAACTCCTATAGCAGCGATTCCAGTTCCGATTCAGATTCTTCAGATAGTGACATCAGTAGCAGCTCCAGTGAAAGTGACGCTGCGCCACCAGCGAAGAAGCAAAAAACGAAGAAGACGAAGACAGAGAAAGTCATTGAGGCTCCTGCGGAGAAATCTGGCAAGAAGCAGCATAAAGACAGTGCATCACAGTCGTCGGCGACGTTAGAAGCGGATTCTGCAGCTGAGAAGGAGCAGGAGAATGAACCACAGGCGAATCACGTACATCCTGATCGCATGGCGAGAGTGCCCGCAACGACCACAACGAAGAAGCAGACAGCGGCAGAGCTCAAGAAGCAGCAAGTGCCTTTCTCAAGGATAGCAGGCTGGGAGGACAAAGTGGACCCACGACTTGCCAGCAATGAATACATTCCATACGACTATGCGAACCGCGCACACGAAAAGCTGATCGTTACACGAGGCAAAGGCTTCACAAAGGAGAAGAACAAGGGAAAGAGAGGTAAGCACGAATTGCGAGCGCATAATGACTTTGGCTTAACATCTATACAGGCTCCTACCGTGGTGGCACAATCGATCTCACGCCAAAAGGCATCAAGTTCGAAGACTAGTAGAGCATATACCCAACTGACAATACTACCATCTGCACCCACGTCGACTGTTACTGTTTTCTCGTTGTAGGCCGTACAACGTTGCGAATCACAGAAACATGAGAGGCGCGATCTCCTACTCGTGCCACAAACCGCGCGGGGCCAAGTGTTGACGCAGGAAATCATGTTCGACCGAGTCCATATCGACATCCAAATCCGAATCGAACTCGTCCGATTCGTCCTTGGTATCTTCGTCGTCTTCTCCGGAAACTTCTTTGTTAACATCCGTCACCTCTACACCTCCAGCGTCGCCATCCTGCCCATCAATGAAGTATCCTCCGGAGGCCTTGAACTGAGCCTGAACGTCCGCTATCGTGAGCCCACCGCTTCTTCGTCTCATATCAGGCGACCACTTCTCTGCCACAGCAGCCCACTGCTTGGCGACAGTAGCAGGCGCAAATTGATAACTGCTGCCATTCCTCTCCATCCATTCCGAGACCTTCTTCCACGGTATCTTCCGTCCTGGACTTCTGTGGTTGCGGATGTTGGCAAACTCATTGATAGCATGTCGAAGTAGTGTCGAATCATGGTCGCTCCATTCTGGCTTGCGGGGTCTCAGTTCCTTGGGGGTGGTAAGAGTGCGGTATCGACCACGCAAAGTGGATTCGGCTTCGATGAAGTTGCCGCGAATTTTGATGGCCTTGTATGTTAGGCCTTGGTCTCTGAGCTTTACCAACAAGTCATCTCGCTTACGTAGAGGTTCAGCAGTCACAATGTCATGGTCGTCGGGGTCGGGCGCCGGCGGCGTTGTGGATGGAGTGTCTGAATATTGAGCGGTCAAGATCGTTTGGTCGTTAAGGAAGGTCGGTGGTGAGGTGGGTGATTGGCCTGTGTGGATCGGAAGCGGAGCGGGATTTGGGGTGGCTAGCAGCGCACTGAAAGCTGGCAACGGCTTGAGCCTGCCGCCGCTCGCTGCCAGAAGAGCGTTGATGGCTCCAGCATGATTCAGTGCAGGCGTTGCTTCGGCTGATGTGCTCTCATTCCATTGCTGCGGGCTCATCAGGCGTGGTGGTCTTGATGTACGGCGTGCATCAACGACCATTACGGGCGTATCTCCAGCTGGTTTTTAAAGGCATCCAGAGCATAGTCTTCCTCAATGATCCGCTGCCACTTTGTCCCTCTGCGTCTTGCCTGGTCTCCATCAGCGATTGATTCTTCTGGCGAGGTATCGTACTGGTGACGAACCGCGTGATGCTGATCTCGATACGACCGAAGGTAGCGAGGTTGCACAGTGTGGGCTGGCTTGGTGGTGATTGAAACTGAGATAGCGCCGTCAGTATGCTCTAGTGGCGCACGCGGACAGGATCGCAAGATGGGCAGCGTGTGGTATGGCAGCTAACAAATGCGCAAGCTGGTATTCCGTAGATATAGAGGAGCCAACGAGTGCGCGTGTAGAGAAAGAAAGGTGCTGGAGTGCAGAAGCGCTCGTGCTCCCGTCGCCAAAACCTTGTTGTATCGGCGAGCACGGGATTACGCGAAAACCCTATCTAACACCGTCGCGATATCAATGAGCTCCATGTCCTTTGGCCGCCCGACTTGCTCATCAGCAAGAACCTCCTCGTTTTCGCTACAAGTCTGAATCCTGATACCTGATCGTATCAGAGATCGAAAGGAAAGCCCCTTGGAAACTGCCATTGTCCTCGAGCAGTATAACTCGCCCCAGGTATGTCATGGTCCCCTCTTTGCGGGCGCAGCACCTTGAGCCGCAGGAAGCATTCGACCTGGGGAGCACCATATTCCGGATGCAATAACTTGCACTGCGATGGACAGCTGCATGTCCCGAACATCAATGAAAGGGGTGTCGTTGACAAGAAGCACGGTATTGTATTGTCTCAGGCAGGCCGAAGATCACAGTCTTTGCTGTATCAGGGGTCGTATACCATGCTGCTGTTTATCGCAGTCATGGAAGCGCCCTTTCCTGTGTGGCAGGATGTTGGTCTATATTTCTATCTTGTATAAGCAATGGCCCGCATCATCATCATCCCTGACCGAGTTCCTGCTTCGCCGCCGTTGCAGCAGACTGTAAGTCTTCACTCTCTGCCAGACCCACAGTGTCCGAAGTTGTAGGAGCAGGCGCAATGTTAGCTGCATTCTTGACAAACGATTCGGTGGAGACACGTGCTGCTTCTGACTCCCGTGCCTTCGCTGCTGCCAACAACGTAGCTGCCTTCTCGTGAAGCCGAGCTCGCGCTTCATTCACTGCATTTGTGGCTCGAGTGATCTCGTGCCTGTCCCACTTCTCCTGCGGCATCATGACTAAATTCTTGAGATTCTTGACCGTCAGCATGATCTGCTCCAGTTCTGGATTGCGGGTCCCACTGCTGTATCCACCATCGAGCAGCTCTTTTTCGCCTGCAAATATGGCTTCGTGTGCTGAGCTCAAGAGACCCTTCTGCGCGGTCTCGATTTCTGCAGTGAGAGGTGCAATCGCCTCCTCTAGCCTATGTGCGGCATCTTCCATCTTGCTTGTATCAGATGCTGACTGCTCGTCCTCCAGGGACTTGATCAGTTCGCTTTTGACAGTTTCAATTGCATCTTTCTGCTCTTTCTGCAATCGATCACCATAATTCAGCAGTTGCTGATCGACCTTGGTCAGCAGTTCCTTAATCTTGAGCCTAGCCGCCGCCATATTCTCCTTGATCTGACGGCGCACGTCACTTTGCTCAGCCCAAAAGTCCTTCACCTCCTGAACATAGCTTGTAGATTTGGCTGGTATCTCCCAATCGTCCAGATGCTGCTCAGCACGATCCAGCCAGTAGCCCATTCGTTCTTCTCTTGATGGCACACCAGCAAAATGCACCAAAAAGTCTCCTCGTCTGATTTGAAACGGCGCCAAGGTCTCATTGTGTTCGCCCTGATACGCGTTGAACCATCTTTGGGGCGTTTCAACAATATTGTTGACGAAAGCAGGTTCTTTCATGAGCATGTCCATAGCTGACTGGTCTCGAAAGGTGAGTCCCACATCCGCACGATAATGTCGGAACGAGACGATCGCTGAGAACAGCTGGACCGCCCACTGATTGACTCGAATCGGAAACACCCCGTTGTTCAAGCCGTTCCAATCGTTGGAGTACATGAGGTGGATATTCTCGAATTCGGAGCCGGGTGGAGGAAGAAAGATCTCAATAGGGATGTGCGGATTGAGGATGATGGTATCAGCATCCACCCAGAACAGCCACTCAAGCCGTTCACTTTCTGGTTGCGCGAGCTCTCTCAACAACAGGCTTAGGATGTAAGCTGGCTTGCTCCACACATCGTCCAGTAGCTCCTGCCGCAAGACATGCAAGCGGTATCCATGCTGTTTGTCGTGCAACTCGTGTGTTCTGATAGCACGCTCCCAGTAACTGTTACCAGAGAAAAGGATTGTGCACTTGCCAATACGAGTCCTAGCGCCTAGTCTCTCCTCCTCGCTCATGCCGTTGTGTACTACTTCACCAAGATGAAGTGTAGCTGACGTGCTCGCTGCCTTGTGTTTGCCCTTGGTGGTCTTGTTGACAACACCCTCCGCGTCGGAGTGTGGCCCATGCTTCGCACGGTTAGGACTCCATGTTTGCAGCTTACCCTTAAACGCATCATGCAGTTCTGCCAGCGCGCCTGAGACGGTAGGTTCCTTATGCGGCACGATGCCCATGTCATCGGTCGGGTCGTGGTCGCCCAATATGCCAGGTTGTTGCTCGGTTGACTTGGAGCCAGTGCCGAAGGCTGTAGAGTCATCGAGCGAACCTTCTAGAGCGAGGTCGAGTCCACTATCTCTCGCGCTCTGGTCGTATCCAGAAGGGCCCAGTGTCGAGGTCAACGTCCAGCCAAGAAGCATGCAACTCGCAGCGACCAGGACGATGCGAACGCGACCACTTGACGTCAATCCATTCCGCGGCCGGCTTTGACGAATCCATGCAATCGGTGACAATGGTGTTATCGGTGACGTTGGAGAATCGTGGTAAGGCCTGTTATGGGATGAGCTTTGAGACGACATTTGTGGGCCGACAATGATGAAGTTCATGAACGAAGATGACTTCCTGGTCCACTTTCGAGTTTTCGGGATGATGCCTTTCTCATCGCCTGTTTACATACCGCAGTGGCGCATCATGCGCGCGCAGTATGTGAGGCGATCACAGCCATGCAAGGGTGTCTGCCTCATGCGACACGGATCTGCCGCAACAAACCACATGCATTCTGCTCCTCCTCGCCACCATATATGGTTTCAACCATTTCGCTGTGGAATGGTATCACATAGGTGTATCTTGGGCATGCCTCGTCCTGATTGCATGTGTTTCCCGAACAAGCCTACCCGACGTTACACGCGGCGCGACACATGTATCTGGCAGGGTGGTGGCTCTACTGTACGGAGGACTCGTTCACACGTCGCCGGAAGCAGCCGATCGAGCTCTCATCGCTCGAAGCCGGCCTGGGCCTGGCAGATGGCGGTCGGAACTTCTTCACCGGGATATGGCCTGCGGAATGTCTCGGGGCAGTACGATCTGACAGTACAG
>KZ106820.1:23010-61567 GCA_000504385.2 Exutisphaerella laricina CBS 326.52 | reverse complement strand
GACCTATACCCTCTAGTATACCTACTCTCTTACCTATTCTACCCTAAATATTAGGAGTACGTAAAGTTCTTTAACCGGCTAACTAATTATAAGGACTAGAAAGAGTATACTAAGACTATATTCGATATACGCTATCTAAAGGAGCTATTAATATATTAAGCGCTAGTACGATAGTAGAGACCGTAGCCTATTCTTCTATATCTTTAGCTTCGGCGATTATATTAACTATACCTTCTACTTCTTACTCGTACGACTCTTCCGATAGATATCCTATATTTCAAATATCTTTAGTATATATTCTACCTATATTTAATAATTAAATTCTCGATTGTAGTTAGCGATTAGTCGGCGAATCGAAGCTAAAGTACGATATAGCGATATTATAAATAGTCTAGCGGGTCCCCTTTATATATAACTATACTAATATAGATAGTCGTTATCCCCTAATTCTATAATTATTAGCTATAGCTTATTACGTACCTTTATCGTAGATAAGAATACCGTCCGCTTCTCTACGCCTAAAGATTATACTAAAGTTACGACTATAAATAATAATCTACTTTAGGTCGAAAGGAAGGTACTATAAGGATTCGACCTTATACGGACGAGCTATAACTTAGATAAGGAATGTAAGGCAGAGTAATAGCGTAAGAACTTAGGAATATAGATATATACATATCTAGCATTAAGATAGCTAGATTTATAAGTTTATACTACCGTAGGCTAGCTTACGGTAGAGGCATAGACTCTATTAAATCAAAGGGTTACTCTGTCGCTTTATTAATTGCTCGCTCGTAGTCTAGCGCCTCTATATACTACTATAAATAGCGGCCGTTACCTAGGCTAATAAGAGTATAGTTAATATCTACTAACAAATATGCTAAGTGCTTCGGAAGCGTTCAATCCATACTAAACCATGCTTTTTAGACGTGCGGATAGGTGCTATAGTACATTACCGGGGCTCAACGCCACTGCTGTTTACAGATTCTGCCGGAAGAGCTCCGGCTCACGTACCAAGATCTTGAGTCAACATCTTCGCATCACATTCATAGTAGAGTATGACAAGAAACATGAATCGCGCCAGCTCGAGATTCTTGGCTTTGGAAAAAGGATCGGCGACGAGAGTGGCTGCCTGAAAGCTAGAGACTGCGAGACAATACCTACCCCCACCCCCCCCCCCCTCCCCGGGGTCCATTCAGCGGCATGACGACTCTACCAGTGGCTCAGACTGTATGAACAGGATCGCCGTTCTCTCTGTAGAGACTTGTGTACTTCGAAGCGGTACGGCGCACTTCCAGTCCTGTCTCCAGTGCCTGTGGGCATGAAAGTCGTATTCACCCACAGAAAGCGGAGCATGTGTTCAACACAATCTGCCGAGTCTCCTTCCAGTTCAACGACGCTTTTAGGCTGGAGCCGTGCGAGTTGAATGCCCGTGCTCCCAGCATGATTGCTCCACATGCGTGCCGCCAATGTGGACTTTCAAAATTGTCTTGCCGATTGTAGTGCCTGATAACGGACGGCTCTCTATTCCACCACCCAGTGTGAACAAGACGGCGCAGAGATCTTCATCTTCCCACTCTATAGCAAGCGCAACGTTGCGAGGATGAAGCGAAGCGACACGTTGTAGAAGACCGTGCTCTAGTTAATGAGCGCCGCAACGCCGCTATCGCTCACAGAAGAGTCAGAGTCCTCGCGAGGAGACTGAAGGACGATACCGAAGCTGGAAGGCAAGAGCAGCCTGCTAGTGGCAGGAGAACCTGGGCAAGTCGCAAAGTGCCGTCGACTGTTCTCGGCCTATTGTCTCCGCCGAGGTTGACAACCTCGGAGCGGACCAGATGTACGATTAAATTGCAACGCCTGTGTTGAACACATCTCCCATCGGCCCGTTCATCACGCGAGTGTTGCATTCCCTGCACAATCTGTGGCCACCAAGGCCAAGGCTGGAGCCATATCGCTAGTAATCGTCCAGCAGTCTACGTTGGTAAACTTGGAGGCCGGCCCAGTTGCGGCAGCGATGGAACGACAAAAGTGCGTTCAATCTTTAGACTCGTCGAGGTATAGGCAGGGCGCTGTCGTCGTCCGAGTGGAGGCGAAGTCGCTGCCCAAGGACGTATGCTGACTGTGGTAGAGCAAATAGTAACGGAACCTTGCTAGCTCGCATGCTGTCGGTTATCATCGATCACTCCACTAATCTGTGCCTGGGACTGCACCAATTCCTATGTAGTGCACGTATTGACAACGTTAGCGATGGCATCAATCATCTTCTCAGTTCCTCTCTAAGCGCACTGGTCGCCAACTCGCTTTTAAGCATCGCATCTTCGTCCTCACTACTACACTGCCTCGATATCTTGTCCATCTACCACGCGACGGCCTCTGCTCAAATTCTATGAGGAAGTCCGCCAATTACCTGATTCCACCACTATTCGAAGTTCACGGTTTCTAGGCATTTAAACCTCATCGACCTGCTTCTCTAGACTTGCAAGTTGTAGCACAATGTAGTCAACCTGCTACATTCACTTGCGTCATGTCGTGCTAGATGTCATAGCAAGCTCTTGTGCCTTGGGCGGTATCGTCTTTCTGTTGGCATCTTCCTGCTCGACATCATTGAGCTCTGCGTAGAGTATTTGAAGCCGTTGTAGCAAATTCGCGACCAAAATATATCTGCCAGCGCGCCACGTCACCGACTCGCTAAATTGTAATATATGCATCCCTCGAGGCCGTCCACGTGCATCTCGTTGTCGACCTCACTATCGTCCACCTCGACCTCTGGCTCCTTGGGTGGTGGTCTTATTTCCGGGGAGACTCGTGCAGATTGCCAGCATGACATGTTTATCATCTTCACATTAAGTCATTACTTTCGTAAGCCATTTCCTTATCATACATTGTAGCATGCCCATCGCTTTGCCCCCTCGTCAAGTATGCGCACCCAAAAATCACGTCCGCAAGCTACGCATATATTCCCATCGCGTGACTCTCATTTTGAGGCCATGGCCACCAAGCCACACGTGAACAGAAGCCAGGCTACTGCTGCATGAGGTAGGTCTGAGCCATCCCCAGCACTGAACGTGCGCGCAGTTCGTTCGTGTCGAGCAAGTTTCTCGCCTGCTGCAGCTTGCTCTGCAATCTCGCAAGGCAGGTTTGACGGGCAAGCAAGTTCGGGCGCAGAGCCCGCACAGCTAGTGCTTCGTTTCTGGGAGCTGTGAAAACGGAAGATGCGGGCCCTGTAATGGTATCGTGCGCAAACTCGATGCCCCTGGAGACGCTCTTGGCAACGTGCTGCACAATGAGCTCGGCTTGTGTAAGGTGATTCGCAGCAGTCTCAAGAGCGGCGAGACATTGCGGCAGAGTTGTGTGCTGGAATTCTCGGACAATATCGCGATGGCGAAGGACATCATCCTCGTTCTGCATCAGCGGAAAGGCGGGGGCAGTCGGGATGGCGAGAGATGGATGGGCAGGCTGATCGCCAAGAGTCGGCGCCAAAGCTGCGAGCGAGACTTTCAACAAGTCCCTTGAAAACGTCGCATCGATCGCGCCAGGAACGCGAGTGTGCGCCAGCGAGGAGATAGCGCGGAAGAACATCATGAACACGTCGTTGGTGCTGTCACGCTCGTGGCGCATGGGCGGGATCGTAAGCATCTGCGCCACGTGGTTCGCAGCTCCCGGAATGGAAGCACAGAACGCCCTTGCGGCTTGCAGCGCGCGTGCGTGGTGGTCAGCGTGCTGTTGATTGAGGTGACCCGGTGTGTCAACAGACATGTAGTGCTTCTCGATGTCCGGCAGAGCGCTGTACACACCAACACTCCAAATCTCCGTGTCTTCGTGCAGGTCGTAGATCAGCAGCAAAACACTCTTGGGTTTGGGCTCAAGTGGTTGACAGGGATCCAGATCTTGGCCGAGGCGGATGGGATGCGTCACGTGCCATGTGAGAGGTGCAAAGGCGCGCAGAACTTGCATCAGCACATGATGTGGTATTCTGCGTCCGGCGTCGATATCTGCTATTGCATCGCGGGCTGCTTCGTCAGGTAAAGCCATAGTATGGTCATGGACGATTGTAGTGGCTGATCGATGACTTGGCAGGGGCACCTGCTGTTGGAGAGCGGTGGCGCGGAGGAGGTTCAGGATGTCGTCATCGCGATTCAAGAGGTCCAGATGGGGTGAAGTCGGTAATAATGGTGAAGCCGGCAAGGCCGATGGAAATGATGAAGCTGGCAAGGCCGATGGAAATGGTGAAGCTGGCAGAGTCCGTGGAAAGGGTGAGGCCGGTGAAGTCGGTGAAGCCGGTGAAGCTGGTGAAGCCGGTGATGGCGATGGAGCTGATGAAGCTGACGAAGCTGATGAAGTTCGTGAAGTTCGTAGTGGTTGAGGTGTGTTTAGTGATGGAAGTGCAGGAAAAGGCGAAGTCCTTGGAGCATGCGACAGTTCGGGCGTGGGTTCCGAGGTTCGCGCGAAGGTTCGGACATCACCCTCGCCAGTGCCGGGCTGCGACTGGAAAAAGTCGTCATCTGATGGGAACAGATGGTCGGAGAGGTAGTCGTCTTCATGTTTGCCAGCTCTTGTCACCCAAGACTTTTCGCCTCGTCCACATTCGATCGATGTTCCGTCGTCCATTGCCTCATCTCCACCTGCCAAGTCACCTGCCACGTCCTGCTCTTGCGCTTGCTCTTGCTCTGGATCTGGCGTCTCCCGCTCTTCGCCGTCCGTCGTCTCGTTGTCCACCTCTCGGTCGGCCATGATCCCATCCTTCTGTACGTCTGGTGCATTGCCGACGATGATCCCGTCTGCCTGGTGCTGCTCCTTGCGTGGCCCAGATGCTCCCCGCTTCGTGATTACGCGTGGACCTGTGTGCTGTGTGCTCTTCTCTTGTAGCAGTGGACATGCCTTGCATATGTCTCCAGCCTTCCATCGCGGCGGCCCATTCTTGCTTGCGCGACTGCGAGCATGTCTCTGTCGGATGCGTTGGGATGCTTGCTGCGTGAGCCGCTCGTAGAACGCCTCGAAGCTGGGACACACATCCTGTGCCCGGACGAGGTTGTTGGCGAACGAATAACCCAGAACGTCATCTCCAAAATAGAACCAAAGCATTGGCAATGAGATGGCCCAGACCCCGATAGCGAGCTTGTGGAGCCGGCCGAGTGATCGCTTACCGACGGCGGGACGGTTGGCGACATGTGTGTGGAGGAGCGCGATCGTCTTGACGCTTATGTATTGTTCGATGCGATCTGCGGGAGAGAGTTGCTGGCAGATCTCGCGAAAGGTGTCAAGGCAGGAGTCTGAGTCGCAGGTATCCTCCAGTGTGCGCAGCGCCTGTGCGAAAGTTGGTGACAACGTCTGTGTGCGAAGGCGCGGGCGAGATTGGGCGTGGTCGTGCTCCGTGACATAGTCGGTACCCATACCGGCGAGATGTGATTGTCATTGCACGTGCGTATGACACGGCTAAAGAGTGTATTTGTCTCCATGTAGCGCTCGCAAGTCGCTTCTAAGTGCATTTTACATGTGGCAGTTGCCCATCGCAAAAGTCTGCACTTTCTGACCGACGTCAAGGGGCATGCATGGTGCTGCGGACTTTTGCGCTGCCGAGAAATGAGCTGCACCTACTGTGAACTTCGACACAACATTCACATGTGCCACCGGCTCAGTTGACGTCGATGCTCTTGACTAACATGTAATACCATGCAGTCATTCATAGCGACATCCTGTATCGTAATAACACCGTTGTGTCAGTAAGCCTGCCAGCTTTTGTGTCCGCCAGAGAATGCAGACTTCGGCGTAAGTGCAAATCTGTGTAAACACGATATCAAGATAACACTGCGATTGCGCACGATGATGCCATGTCTATTGCAACTCTTCCTTTAGCGATCAATATTCATCGATGAGCAGACTGAAAAGAGCAATGACATGGAACAAAACTGTCATGCATGTCGGCTTTGACAACCGCCAAGCAATGCAGACTTACGCGCGCGCCTATCGCCTATCTCCTTGGCGGACGACGCTATCATGCCACCGAACGGTGGCCACAGACGCGGCATCGCTAGCAGAACAAGGGTATGCAATGCACATCGTCGTCAAGATGTACAATACGACAAGCTTGGGACAGGTCTATATGCAAGCCGAGTATCTGTTGCTTCTACACCAGCGACAGTTCTGAGTACTTAGAGATGCCAGATACATGAAACAATTCACACATTAGTTAGTTCGTCCTACCGCAATCCGAGCCCAGATCCAGTCGGCCGCGCCTTATCTGACGGCATCAACAAACACTTGCGCACTCGTCACTAGCCTTTCTCTACCGCGAGTTTCCAATTGTCTCAAGACAGTAGAGCGCCTCCACCGAGGCAGAGGCTTAGAATCCGATCCAGGCTTCTCAGCAATGTGCCAAAATATGCAATGATTCGCGGCTCACGTGCTCGTAGCAGCATAGTATGACGAATGTCGACAGTCTTACCGATTGGCATGCTTGACAATCACTCCAGTGCGGTCATTACTACTTGATGCCCGCCGTTAGGGTATTGGGCATGCGGGGACATCGGCTACACTGATGCCTAAGGCTGCAATCTCGGTACCTATACTCTCAACTCTCGTAGAACACTTTCAATCCGGTACATCGATATCCTATCAAGTTCACCATTTTCGACCAGAGCACTACGACTGTGTATCAACGTCGCTGGTTACTTTTCTCGCGACTTGCGACAAAGGCCCACTAAAGAAGTAAGGAGAGTGTTTCAAGCCATTCAGTGCCACTCTGACTAAGTTAAGCTTAGGGCGGTGGCGCCTCTTGCAACAGCGCTTCGTAGCAGCTCCACACCAGACTCCGCGCAATGACATGCAATGGCAAGACACGTGATCATAACGATAGCGCTCTTCGCACCCTACGTCTAGTGTAGCAATGCAGAGTGCACGTCACAGTTTGCACCTCGCTCGGCAATGACTGCAATAGGCTATCCGACATCTGCTCTGCCTTCGCCGATGGCTTGCATCGCACCAGTGCTGTTATGAGCATACCCTCTAGTTGGAGACTAAGCGCCCAAGTCTTGGCATTCTTTGGAGCCTGCACACCTCGACGAATGGTTGCAGTCGGTAACGACTAGTCGTGTTGGCTTAAGGGGGGACGAACTGTAGAGAACGTATCAGCCTCTTAGCCCGTTGAGATACAACTTTGTAGTATTTTAAAGTTATCGCGGATTGCCTGAAAGGCCTCCAGCAAGGCTCTTGGCAAGCATGTTAATGTGCAGGAACTCGATCATTGTGTGTCGTCGTCGTCGTTGTTGTTGTTGTTACAAGTCAAGATTTGTAGTGTATATATAACCCCTTTCGCGGCGCCAGACCGCGGAATCCACTCACATACAGGCTTGCGCATCGAGCAATAGCTACAAATCCACGCTGACCGAGGTTGCAGCAGTCTAGAGGTCGATATACTGCCCCGAAACATGAGCTTCAGCTTCGTAGCCTCCCATACGCTCATTCGTCTAAGCAGCGGCAGCTCCAGGTCGGCATCATCTTTGTCAATAATTGCATCTTCCAAGACTCAAAGCCCCACGGTCTACCCTAACACGCTCCTAGGCATCAGCACCGTCGAGCTTACCTGTTCCCTAGATGAAAAGTGTCTCAGCAAGCGAGGTTGTCACCTCGCTAGCGTATTTCTTGACATAGTTAGTTCAAGGTATCGCTCCTAGCTCGTAATGTGTCCTAGCCACCTTGGACAATGTCAGGTAAGGCTGCACCGGTGTCTATTGCGCCATCCAACCTCTGCAACTTAGATTAGGGCATCATCAACGAGTGTGCTAGCGAATGATAAGTACATCGACACACGCCTTCTTCGCCGAATTGGAGACACTGCGCTCGTACCCTACTACAGACTCGAACATCGCCCTTGATACAGGAGCTGCCGTATGGTTGAGAGCCTTCTTTTCGCACGTGGCAACATGCTCTGGCCAGGGCCCCGTATCAGGTCGTCTGAAGCTCGAACTTGTGTAGCTCAAGCATCTCGTTGCTACGAATGCCTCCCGACGAATGCCGTACCAGTCTAAGAAGTCGGAAGTAAGAGAAGTTCGATGTGCACCATCCCGCTTATAGTGATACAGGCGTAGTATAGTTTGTCTGGCCCCGTGTGATTGCAGCATCTCGGCCCCTGACCACCTAAGCACTAGCAGTAAAGGTCTTCTTATGGATGGCATCAACGACCCCAAGGTACTGCTAAGCTCCAGCTCCGCAACCCCCTCCTCGATAGCATCAGGTCGTCTCTGTATAGACAGCAGGCCACGGCTATAAACAATGCGACAACACGGTGCCTAAAGCTGCGATATACAATGCCTATGATCAGGACGAATTGGGGCTTCTTGTTGCCGACTTATTGTATTCCCTAGAACACAGCATGAGTGAATAAGGGGTACTCTAGCCTTTGATCTGTGACGTTGAGAGCTCAAGGGGCCTGGAAGGGGGTCTAACAGCAGTTCATGAAGGTTCGGAATCATCTGGGTGACGCTAACAGCCAACGCTCCTGGTCGCAAGGAAGAGTCTTCTCAACGCTCTCGCTCTTCATGCTTTGCCTAAGTGCACCGAGCTCTTCGTTACCGGAGCCGTCTTCCTCCCCAAGCTCGGTCCTCCCTTTGCCGGACTCGGGAAACAGCTTGTTCATGCCAGGCAGGTCATCGTCGTCGTGCTGCTCTAGTAGAGGACTCGAGGTCTTGTGGCGTATAGGCAACTTAATCTGCTCGACTATAGCTGGGCCATGGTCGGACTTGGACACGTCACCCCCCAATTCAGGCGGTGTCGACAGCTCGCTGCAGTCGGCTGTTGGATTGATCACCTGGTATGATCTATTCGAGTCGGGGATGCTCCTGAGCTTCTGGGAGGCGCGGCAAGCGGGTTAGTCTACGGGGCGGAGAGCAGAATGGACCTCGCGTGGCTGCTTGTACAACGATAGATGACACTTGAATGAGCCCAGGATCGCGCTCCTCCTGGTCCTCCTGAGTAGTGGCACTGATCGTACCGGCTTGGTCAAGACCTCGCATGCCTCCTGCGCCCTTATCGCCTCTCCCACCCCTTCTGCTCCCTCGTCATCTATAGCAAGTACCCTGAAGTCTTCGTCATCCCTTTGTACATTCCCCATGTTAGCGCCGATGTCCATTTCAAGTCTGCATTTCAGAGGGGTTCCGTGCCTTTCCCTTTACTCTGTATCATCCACATCGGTCGACGCCTCCTCCGCGATGAAGCAAACAATTGCCGCCTGACTTCTTGGTACATCTGTAATGTCAGCCCTACAGACCGGGCAAGTCACCGGTACTGCAGCGCTCCGGTCGAAGGTCGGATGTGTCAAGGTATGCATGTCGATGAAGTTGCTCTTTTCGACGGCCCAGCGTGTGAAGCAGGAGAGATGGCTTTGGCCGAAACATTGCGGACAGTTGACTACTGACTGCCGGACTAAGCGAGGAATAGCATCGAGGCAGATGGTACACGAAGTCTGGCCGTACGAGTGTGGCAGTGGTGGTGTTACTTCGTATGTAGGGTCGATGATGATAACGTGTCGTGCCTGCGGTATTACATTAGACGATGACGAGTACAAGGCGCTCTACACACGGAACGCACCTCACTCCAGTCGCTCCATCGCAAGAAGTACACGGTCGCCATCGATTGTACGATGGTCTCAGCATCAGCCTTGCGGCAACAAGCTTTGCAGAGCCAGAGACGAGCGAGATTCGACAAAAACTGTTGGACCAGGAACTGAGTTGTGTCTAAGCGATAGATCTGAGTCAGGATGTCGCATGTCGATTTGAAAATTGCGTTATACTCGAGGTATGGCGCTCGAGTGAGACATGCGCAGAGTGGGCACAACACAGAGTCGCTAAGACAGAGCGCCTGGGCCATGTCTCGCACAGACTGACGCCTGTGACTCCTGAATCCCATGTTGTGTGCAGTCTTCGTGTCGAGATGAACAGCCGTGTTAGGGTGAGTAATCGTGTCGAGATGGAGGACTACGTCGGGATGAAAACTGTGCAGACAGGTGCTATGGTAGTGCTGGAGCAAAAGATGGCGATAGAGAGCGTAAAACCGCCTTCTCAAGGGCCTCAGAGCATCATGGCCCTCTTAGATCGAATACCAAGCAACGTAAACACATGGCTGCCAGCCCGATTAACGAGTCCGCCGGCATAGCTCATCGACGAGCATTCACCACCAATGTGCTAATGGAGACGCTACTTGGGCGGCCAGCGCTCTACGAGCACGGAACATCGCATACTTGCTAGCTTCACTGAGTCCGACGCCTACGCCGCTCGTCGATGAGCAGTGGAGAACCTGCTTGGCAAAGGCGCTACAGTTGGGTCATGTCTAAGAGCACGGAAACTCAACACGGAATCTCGCACAGCTGCTAGCCTCGTTGATGGCGACGGCGATGCAGCTCGTCGTTAGGCAGTGCGAGACTGCCACAACTCGGTGCCGGGGAACACGATCGTTGGACGATGCAGACTATTCGATCTACGTGCAGCGGTAGATATATATGACAGCCGTTGCCAGCGCGGGAAGATCGTAGAGTGCTATGATAGGCGGCTGTGCAAGCACGAGACGATGCGGATAGCCGTGCTAGCGCGGAAGTGTAAAGTAACTCCTAGGGTAAGCGCGGCAAAGAGCAGACAGCCGTGCTTACGCGGGTTCTTGCATGTGCGTACACATCTGCATGATAGACGGGCACATCACCGCCGGAGGATGTAGGTAGCCATACTAGCGCGGAAGCAAACACACAGCGGCAACAACTTGGCTTAGCGTGCATAGTCCCGTGGAAGCGCGGAAGTCTGTAGACGTATATGCAGCGATGCGTCCTAGCCAACGAGTCCGACCACAGCATCGACGAGCAACGGACCTTCGTTGTGTGAATCGAGCAGCCGGAATACCTGAATGTCAAGCAGCACTAGGTACGATACATCGTGCACGGCGTTGGTGGGCTCACACTATAGCACTAGCCCGTAGGCTGCTGGCTGTTTTGACACGAGTGGTACTAGCCTGCGATCTCGAGAAGTATCGAACACAGCTCGCTATCATAGCTGTAGATGCTATATGGCTCGCATCCAACGGGTCTAGTCGAGCGACTGAGGCGTGGAGCGTATTGGGATTGACCTAGTGCAGTCGTGCTGTTCTAACCGAAGAGCTCGCAATGTTTGTGGCAACATACACAACCCTTGCAATTAGCACTACGATCGGCAGTGCGGTGGATCCTTAACAACGGACGTTCTCGTTGTTCTTTGGAAAGGACCGGCGGTGCAATAGATAGCACAATCAGCGAGTGCTGCATATTGTCGCATGACAAGAGGGAGATAGCAAAGTTGGCGAGAATGTCGCGAGATAGCGACGTAGTCGTTGAGAAATTCTCGAGGTCCTGATCTGCTCGCCTTGGTTCTCCCCATAGCACTTTATTTGATGTTCTTGAAGACCCACCGGTAAGTCTGGCGCGCCGAATTACACTCTCAAAATCGTATTCGTGTTGCCACATGTCGAAGTGGTGGGACCCTGGTACGATAATGCCGCCATGGCACCGAGTTGACCTTCTGCGTTCGGGATGTGCTCCATAGTATAGGCTCGGCAGAAGAATGGACCAAGAGCACCGGAGGAGGGTAGCAGCTGCGTTGGCTCATGTTCACGCATAGTAAGCTTACTACAGACGCGTAAGAACCGCATGAGCTGCAAGATATGCAGCAAACATACCCTTCGAGTCCCGACCTTATCGGAAAGTTCACCAAGTCTGTTGTTGCTGCGACAAGTGGTCGTGGATGACAGCGCATCACGTTCTGGTCGGCTCTGTAGTCAAAGCTCGGCCCAAAGCTCCCTGATATCCAGCGAGAAGAATGAGCGGTAAGGCTGGTAGGGAACAGCACACCATGGACGCTGAGGCTTGGCCCGAGCCAGAATGTTTGAAGATCGACGCCAATGAAAGGTCAACTGCTCTCGGAAGAGAGAGCAGTCTGTCTTGGTTTCCATGCTTAGTCGCTTGCCTTTATCCTTGCCCCTAAAGAGGTGATCCTTGCGGGGAGTGCGCGTGTTAGTATGCGATATTGGACTCGACTTGCTTTGTGGGGACAGGCATGGGCGAAGATGGCATTGTAGTCGGGCGTTCACGTATCCTGGCGTCCAGGCATCTAGGCAGGCTATGGCAGTAGCTCCTGCGTATAGGTCTGGTGGACCATCTTTGCTTTCCTCGAGCTGTTCACAACGGCATTCCGTCTGATGGCTGATGGACGTGTGGCCGCGGTCGAGAATGTGCGCACGGCAGAGTGGCGCTAGGCATCTCATGTTAGGGAGACCGGTCCTGATGCATAGCAACACTTTGGCGTGGACTGTACGCACGCACCATAAGACGCGACAGGCGGACGAACAGCTGATATGACACGCGACGGATGCCTGATTCGGCTCTCTCACCCGCTCAGCATACAACATTGCTATGAAGTGAATGAATGTAGGTCTTGCATGTGAAGATGCTTTCCATTCATATGCCCGACGGGATCATTGTTCCACCTCGATGGAGCCAACGGGGCAAGTAAGTCCTACCTCACGATGCCTCGAACGTGTGACATCCACATCGACGTGGATCTTCTGCCTCTGCATACCTGAAGCCTGCTTTCCATACTCAAAGTATGGGATCAAAAACCTGAGAAGTCCGCCCAGACATTGCTCGCTGGCGAGAATTTTGCTTACCATGCCGTTAGCCAGCACAATTCATGCGCCGAGCAAGACGTATACCGCTCTGTGCGTTCAGCGAGATCGAGGGAACGACGGCCGAGAGCGTAGTGGTCGACGTGGATCTTAAGGGCAACGGCGGCGGCGATATTATTGCATATAATCAATGTCGAATCGATTGGGGCGAGGTTGCGTCACCGCCAATGTGCATGCGCGTTGAGGAGCCCATGGTTGTCGAGTTGCAACAGCCGCTGTAGATGTAGGCTGCAAGGGTGCAAAGCTGGCTCATGTCGAGCCGCGGACGCCCTGTAGACTCGACCACCTGCTACGCCCTTTGGCTCACAGTCCTCTGCGTACAGCCCGATCACGTTATGCACAGTCAGTGAGTCCACCATCGACGTCACGAGTCTCAGAGGACCACAAGCACACCGATCAGACGAGGACATGATATGTGATAGTCAAGCTGCACAAGCGATCGAGGGCTGCACAGAGGGTAGAGGGGCCACAGCTCCCTCCACCCTAAAAGATAACAATGGGACAAGGGCATCCGCCAGCTCAATCCCATGCGCATGTACATGGCAACGATCCGGCAGTGTACAAGAGATGAGCCGAGGAGGATTGCCATGCGAGCAAGCAGGCCACACCAGCTGTCTTCAAGATGTCTACTCATGTGTGTGCTTTGGAGCAGGAGAGGAAGCTACACATAAGGCTGAGGTACATGACGAGCAAGTCTGTTAATGCCAATCTAAGCAAGGGAGCAGCATAAGTCGTGGCATAAGTCGGCCGAACCACGAGCATCGACTAGCAAATAAGCTTCGAAGAACATGAAGGTCAGATCTCTAGCTAGATAAACAGAGAAGTGGGATGGACCCACGGTCGGAACGGGCAGGAGGCCGAGAGTCCAACAACACTATCCACGACAAGACAGCCGACATCGACAACAACAGCTATGATGCAGAGGATATGTTTCATTATGAAGCCGCCGTGGCGGTAAGACTAAGCCGAGGGGGCGGGAGCTATGGAGCTACAGAGGAAGGTGAATACGAGTTTAGTAATGATTGATGATGGCAGACTTTGGCTCCGGAGACAGGAAGATCGCATTCGAGTCATGAGTTTGGCTGTGTGAGAAAAATTGACTGCCGCGATCGAGAAGCTATATACTAGCACCTATTTTGAACAAGATCCTCGCATGCGCTAGTCGCTGTCGATTTCGTAGACGTTCCCGGCGGCTTGCCAAGTATCACGAGCGACTACGATGGACTTGAGTCATGATGGAATTGAGCCGCGACATACGCTTTAGCACGGGCTGGATCATTGCAGTAGCTAACACGATCGTCACCCTATCCGTCCTATCGTCTACAGCAAAATCTGCAGCCTCGTCGACTTTGCGTCGGTTAATGTTACTGCTCAGAGCAGCTACATACATGTATATAACTGATTAGCAGGCTGCAGAGTCCCTCGAAGCACGACAACAGAAAGTTTGTAGATACTATAATCATTGCAGTCGCCGATCTCTAATCTTGATGCTGGAAATATGGACGGATCCGTGCCTTCCACCATAGCCCTCGAGGAGGCGAACTAAGAAAGGCATATTTGCCGTTGCCTCCGCAAATCGTCGACCAGCGGTTGATCCAACCAACATAATCAACCTATTGAAGGCATTGGAGCAACTGGTGCTAAGAGCCTTAGTATAGGAACATTAATACCTTTGAATGCGAACTATGGAGCATGACCGTACCAGAGTTGCACTTCGTTGTTCTTGCCCTGGGACTACGAGACCGAGAGGATTGGCTACCGGGATGTGCACTACAGCCCTTACCCAGGGCGACGGCTTTGCCTCCTTACTTGACCCTATTCACTTCTGCACCTTTCGCGCAGTTACATTCTATCATGAGCGTTGTTAAGTTTATCGTGACGTTAAGCGTGACTATTGCCGAGGCATGTACATTCCTGTACGCAATAAGAGGTCATTAGTGCTATCTAGTAGAGCCACTTTAACATGTTGCAGGCAAATGGGCCCGTTGAATAGTGCGAGTATGATGCAGAATAATCACAGCATTTAGGAATAACCATTTGCGATTGTCTATATTGACCGTCAGATCGTTTCGCTGACTCTTCGACTTTCGAGGCGTAGTTCTAGCATTGCTCGCTTAACGATCGATACCGCTCGAGGCTCATGGCTGGATGCTGCTTATTCCAAGCATCGATGGTCAATACCCAAGATGATCCGTCACTATAATAATGTCTACTGTGTATCGACCTACGGTAGAGTGCGGAAGGCAAGTCTGGCCAGCCGAGGAGCCTGTTTACGCCTGAATTCAATGACTACCAGTATGCAGTAGACTCTTTATACATCGTCGAGGATAAAGCTATATCCTGTCGCGCACGAAGAGAATGAAGCAAGCCCATTACCATTGCAATGCAATTGAGCCCCAAATTCTATTCGAATGGAATCAAGCTCTAATACTATCTACACCGTTGAAGCCTTATATATTCTATCCGCGTTTAAAGCGAAGAAAGCCCATTACAATTGCAATGCAGCTAAGCACAAATTCCATTCGGATGGAATCAAGCTCTAATACTATTCAAGTCGTTCGAACCTTATACTATTCGTAAAGAAATGCGTCCAGTTACCTACATCTACGTATTACTTTCCTCTCATTGCCTAAGCGTAGCATATACCAATCCTCTACGCCACTATGCCGTACTCTTAGATGTAGGGTCGCAACCTTGCTGAGCATTACGAATATGTGTTCCCTCTGTAGTAGGCATCCCTATCTTTGTTCTTACTCTAGGACGGCAGCGAAACGATCATTACCGCTTACCCTTCGCACCGAGACCACACCCCTCTGCATGGATCGAGGACCACAAACGACTACATTCGCACTGTGTGTGTCAAGCTGGATCGGCTTGCCTATCGCTCTCGCGACCCTTTACTGGGTACGCAATCTTAAGCGATATACTTGCTACCAGGGACGACCGAGTCGACAGACTAGGCCCTAACTGCTACTCCCGGCTGAACCATCAGAGCCCTACCTCATTGTCATCATGCTCGTCGCCATCTGCCAGCGTTCGGGCAACAGAAGTATCGAAGATCCAATAGCTAAAGGCTACTCGGGACTTCCACTAAGGACAATATAGTCACTTTCCTCTTGGAGGCTACCTAGTCGCACGTCCTTCAGTACTATCGTACAAGCTATGCAAGCTTGTACCGCTTTGTCTAGAAGCACAAAACATCGAGCTAGAGGGGTAAAATCTGACCTTGCGGGAGAAGGATGTCCTAGTACAGAGACCATACATTTTTTGTGGCTCTTCGGACTCAAAAGTACGGACCTCACCAACCACTATCGTTGTGCCTCTCCTTTATGGAAGTTACTAAGAGCCGCTTCCGACTTTCTTTCTGCATATTGGACCTGCTACACAATAAGGACTAGCCCTTGATTCTAAGCACCGCTTGGTAGAATTCAGCATTGACGCCGACCACTCAAGTCCTTAACGTATAAATAATACATCCTGGCCGCAGAATTGGCCTACGACCAGCACTTGCAGGCGTCCGTAAGATATACTACCGTGCTAGGCGTACTCTGCTAGAACCATGACTTCTCTCAAGGCAAGCATACTTTGCGAACATTTGAACGGATTCAACGTACGCTCGGAAATCCTATACAGCCCGAGTCTCGCTCTAGTCTGTCCCCCTCTCACTGCTGTAGGATCCAAATCTCTCCCTCTCTTTCAAGAGTCGCAATCTTGGGGCGAGGAAGTGACTTTGAATCTACAGCGAGTGAAGAGGACGGACTAAGACACGGAATTGCGCGCTGACTGTGAGCTTCCGCTCGGTCGATCCTGACCCGGACGCAGCGAGAGGAATGTTGCCTCCACGGATGCTGGTATATGAATGATCGGAACCGGGTGAAGGTGTAGGGGGAAAGGGGGGGCACGAGTCATACCGACACACGTCGCCTACGTATGGACGAGGAAATGGTGACAACGCAATGTAGCATCACGAGTCGAGGTCGAGTTCCGCAAGATATCCGAGACGAGGGAATTCCTCGCCGTACTAGGTGTCGTAGTACGTTATAGGGTTAGGTCTACATTTCTACGTCTGTTATGAGTTATTCTTATAGTGAATGCACCTGGTTGCTTGTTGCCTATTCACAAGTAGATAGCCATGCCTATATATATTCCCTGACGTTTTGGGTTGAATCGGGGTCGAGGGTCCAGCATCTTCACCAACTTCTAGAAGCACTTCGCGCCACCTGCGAGACAGTCCAGTTGTCTGTCGGAGAAGGGTATCAATACGCGAAGTGAATAGAAAATATCCTACGTCTTTGTTCGGTGCCTCTTTAACGATGGCAATGTAGTGCTTAGTAAAAGCCCCCGTTCGTGTTTCTCTCAAAAACTCGACGCCTTTCCCTAGCAGAAGTCAGAGGTATTGCATGTGGCAGACATGCATGCCTAAGTGAAGTTCACTTTAGATTGCTCGCGTATTCGATGTGCGACCCGAGACTAGGAAGCTAACGGCATCAACCCAGCTGATGCCTCTGGCTTCCTTCCTCCGACGACCCGTAGGAATAGTATGGTCATTCCTAACGGCTGAGCTATACTTCCATGACTTAATATGGACCGGCCTTTCCAGTCAAGGATCCGCGGCAGCTCGCAGAAGCTTAGCAGCCACGACAACTCCCTCTAACCGTCGTCGATTGCTCGGTAGACAGTATTGTAATAGTTGGACGCAGCGACCATACCCGGCAACGGAGCTTCTTAGCTCAACTCGATCGCGAGCACAAGATCAAGACTCGTAGCATTCCCGTCCTATCTGGATCCTCGCTCTCCTAGCCACGCGGCATGACTAATACGTAAGCAGCAATCTCTAATTGTCTCTCTCCCCGCGTAACCAAGGTCTAGAGACAGATCGATTTGGAGCGTAAGACTTCCGTACTCGATGTCACAGTAAAGGAGGAAGTGTACCTAGCTCATAGCAGTGTTTACACTTAGCGAACTCCCTCCGGTATGGCAGAGCGAGAGGAACCGGACGGCAGGTATTTATCGTTAAGAAAGAGCCTAGCCTGCAGTAGCAGAACTGGCAGACGTCGTGGAAGTGACAAAGAGTCGAGCTTGGGACAGCGAGCGGGGTGTGTACGTCGCCGCATTCGATTGCATCTTGCTCGTAGCGCTTCTTCGTGTTGTAGTCGAGACTAGAGCCAGGGAGGCGATCAAGTCTGCCCTTCGAAAGGACGAGGCGGAGTCGAAACAGGAGGTCGCCGTTGTCGTAGCTCTGATAGTAGAAGGGTTCGGTCTTAGATGGTTCACGACGGGACAAAATCATGATGACCTAGATAATAAAATGTGTCCATCCGAGTATCTCCGTGCGAACACGGTATATATACTACGCATGGCAGGTGTCTCAGTGCCGTGGCCGATCAAGATGCTTAGGCCTAGGACTGTCTTTGGCTTCGTCGGGGCGAGACGTCCACTGTCTTGCGTACCTGTCTCATCAATCGATTGGCAAGGCCCCGCGGCGGACTATAGCTGCAGTCATCACTCCTAGAGCATCATCGTACCGGAAGCTTCCGATAGTCCTTCACAAAACGAGAGCAATATACCTCTGTTCAGACTCCAGATGGTCAAGCACTCGCAGCTACAGCAATGCCAACCTTTAGGGTCTATTGGCGTGCCTAGTCTGTATGCATCCTAAGTGCTAGGACGGCCATCTAGAACAAAAGACGCTCGACAGTCTAATGCCGCTAGGAGCAGCAGTCGAATGTCATATACGCCGAAGATAACAAGCGGGACGTGGACGAATACCATTAAGAAATGTATACTTGCCACGCTCGAGGACCAGCTGAAACTATACGACCAAAACTGACTAGTGTGCCGAACAGTGCTTAGGTTGAATGTACGACCCGATAGTGACTAGGTTCCGAAGATACACGGTACGGAGTAGGTTGAGAAGTTCGTGGGGTGTCATGTCGCTCCTAGGATCGGAGACGAACCGCAGAGTTCCTAGGTATGTTCGAGAGCTGCGGGCGAACAGCTTTGCCTCATCTAACGTCGACGAAGGTTAATGGATGCAGGAAGTAAAAGAGGAGGATTGGCGACCTCATGCCAACAAGCATGCCTTACTAGCGACTTGCGCTTTTTGTTCTTTTCCCATCCCCTAGTCTTGACCAGTCTTTGCCGCGCTTGATACCAGTAGTAGAGCAGGAAGCGGTTTGGTTTTGACAATTACAGAAGCTACCTTGAGACGCTCTTCTTTTCCCAATTTATTGGCGTAGTCGTATATGACCTTGAGGTCTTATCACCTGTCCTGCTCCCTCGAGAAGAGCGTAGTAGAGTCTGCGGTGCTCGTGTCGCTACGTATTGTAGACAACTTGCCCGTCACAGTGGTACTAAACACAGGACTCAGTCAATCTTACTCACTACTACTGCCTTCCCACTCTTTTTGTCGCGGACAGGTAGACCGGCCGGTGTTCTCTTCTCTAGTGACTCGACTAGGTCAGAGTATGGTCCTTGTTAACCTTGTAGTAGCTCATAGCCACTTCCACCTGCGCCGCATGCGGTGCCCATCTCGACCTTGCTCGCCCTTCGGTAGATGCCTAAGAGCAGACGAGGAATCACACCTCGATCGGTCACGTACTTCCCCCATCACATTGTATGCGTTTTCGTCATCGCTGTCACGCCGTACGCGAACAGGGTGACATCGATGCCCTTAAAGAGGTGCTTAACGATAGTTGAGACCTTGTTGTCGAAGATGTCTGCCTGTATCGCTGCCTTATCGTCTATGCTGCTGAATTGGGAGCTGTGTAGCTCAGACAGATTCTTCGGATCAGGTGTCCTTATGGTGCTCTTGGTCTTGGCCTTGTCGCACTCGGCATTCGATGCCGTCACCTGGCTCTTGAGCAGCGGGTGTCGATGTCGGTGCCTAGACTCCTTGGATGGCTGTGGCCCTGCATCAGAGGTGCTGCTCCCATGATGCAGATGATAATCTCGAAGGGCCTCTCGGCAGTGGGGTGTATGATTCTCAAGCTCGCGAGATGTGTATGTATGCAAAGTCTTGCCATCAATTTTGACGGCAGGGTCCTATCGCAAAGCAACCATCGCACGAGCTTTCCTTCGTTCTGCCTCAGTATCCTTCGGCAGTAGCAAGTCTGTTCCTGCTCACAGCTTTTCTGCGCGTACAAAGACGAAAGATCAACCCTCTCTTGACAGCTTTGATGCGGGAGTTCTTGCTGTGATGGCGAATGTACCGATGAACACCTGGCCAGCTCCGGGACTCTGCTTAGAGACTCACCTATGCAACGCAGGTCTAGCATTCCGTATTGCACGCCGTCTGCGATGCTGGCGCGGTGCGTTATTGTTCGTAGGGTATCCTTGGGCGAGAAGAAAGAAGTGGGGCCAGGGTGGTGAAAGATGCCTCCAGATGCAACGAAAAGAGTTGCCCGGTGACACAACCCCTCTCGTCTATTGCACACAGAGCTGTGAACCGTACTCCGTGGACTGTGAACCCTGAGCGCCATGTGGAAAACATGTCAAACAATGTGTTCGTAGCCGTGATGTGGCGAGATCTGATCGCTGCCGCATTATCGTTATCGTTCAGGGGACTGCAACCAGTCCTATTGGCAACATACCGTAAGGCAGGCATGATAGTGACGACTCGTAGATTTGTGGCTTTGTGTGGGGTTGGTCTTTGACGTCGGCGATCTCTTGCTTCCACCCGTCCTCGTGACAAGGCCATTGTACAGGCTTTGGGCTTCGGCCTTGGTGACACGCCGAGCGTCACGTCTACAGGCGCTTGGTGTACCCTGTGGACCTTGTGGGCCGCCAAGCTTTCGACAGCCGAAGCAGCGATGCCCGTGACATCAGTTTTCAGACGATCCAGCTGAGCAACGACGCCGATATGCCGTGACTAGTGTGTTATAGCATACAGCATCTGCCGGGCAAGATCATCATAGATGAGCTCTTTGGAGGCATGTTCTGCCACGCGACGCAAAGTCGCCTTCAGCTCCGGCCTGAATCTCTCTCGCTCCAGACCCATGTTCTACACTTCACACTGGCCCCTGGTGGGTGTGGCCAGCAGGACGTGTAGGCCAAGATTTGCATCTGCTCTAGGCAACGTTCATTATGCTCCTCTGACGCCAGGTCGCCCTTCCACACTTGCTGACACGGCAGTGGGAAGCGTTACCGATTGACTGGAGTAGAAGTCGTGCTCCCGCTAGAGACACTGGACAGCCTCCACCTATACGGCGTCTCTGATAGGGTAATACAGTATCAGTCTGTACGGCGTTCTTCTGCTAGAGTGCTACGGCTGCTGGACGACCTGCCTACCTACTGCCTGCTCTGGCAGTCGGAACTATGGTTCCTTGTCGCGTAACACCGGCTCCTTTGGTGTGCGAACTGTCGATGAAGAGGCCACGAAGCAGGTCATGCCGTATCCTAGCTTCTCTTCGGCTGCGTCATTGTGGCTGTATAGGCAGTATTGGTTGTATTACTTCTTGGTCCAAATGCATCTTGCATTCTACGCGCTGCTTACAGTCACCCTTTCGGCAGTACTGGTGGCAAGAGCCGAGGATCCTGGAGTTCTTCACAACGTACGAGCGCGCATCTTTACGGCATAGCGTCTGTTACAGTGACTGCACTTGAATGCTTATGTCTCTCTCGCCTGATGCTATCTATACGTGAATGACCATACCTACATGTATGACCTATGCCGGCTCGTACACGGAAGTGTATGCATAAGCATAAATGCAAGTCATCCAAAGTTGGTGAATGCTAAAGAAAGCCCTAGCAAACTCTAATAGCGGAAAGACCAAAGTGAAACCACATCGCTCCATTGCTGCCTGCGGGTGGCGACGGCTGAATCCCACAGCATTCTCTCCGCCGCGCGATCCGCATCTCCATGGCATCCCCGCGACTCAGCCACCATTGGGCGGAGTTGATCGACTCCGTCGCCGTCGCCATAGCCATCGCCGTGTTGGGCCGCGCACACCTTGGCGGTAGCGAAGTCAACAAGCAAATCGCACTTCTATGCATCAAGAGTCGGCACTAGCGTATAGCAAGAGGATCGCTGGGAGAGTTCGTCGTGCCCGATTCTTGTGACATGCATGCCGCGCGACGTGTTCTCACAGTGCGAAGGAGCGCCGTCTTCGTAGAACTCGGCAAAATTATGCAGACTTTTAGGGGCACCGCGGAAGGCATTGCCATCCCTACACAGAAATGTGCAGACTTACAAAACTTTGCAGGCTCACAAAAACGGCAGGCTCACAGAACTCGGCAAAAACATGCAGACTTTCGCGCTAGGGCAGGATGTAAGCACCATCTTCACCCGCAATGATCGCCGTCGTTACTCTGTCAGCATGCGCGAGCTCATTACTAAGTAGCAAGACACTTATCAATTCCCTTAATCGTGCTCGCGGAGAGATCGTGCAAGCAGATTAGAGGCCAATAGTGCGGTCGAGAATGCACTGCTTGAGTTGTGCGATACGCGCGACAACGGAGGAGTAAGACTGAAGCTCTAAGGGACGGGGCGTGGCTGCTACTGGTGCTGCCGGTGTGAATGAGAGAGATAGCAATGGCATTGCGGCTGCCCCAATAGGAGGAGTACATGTCTTGGCACTGATCATACTGCTCTCTCCCGTTATTGGACTCGCTTTCCGCGCTCGTATGGTCGAGGATTCCATGAACCACGAGCTTCATCTCTATCGCCCGTAGGAGGTCGTCTTTAGCTTTCATCACTCCCTCACTTCCACTATCCGACCAGACACCCCCGTGGTCTCCAATCAACCTCGGAGACCCTGCCAAACGAAGGCGGCAACATCTATAGCCGCCTTAGCTATGGCCTAGCTTCGCCCACATTTGAAGACACATCTGGTACATACTCACCGTCCAGCCTGGCTCAGATCTCGATCGGTTGATAGTCCTCGAATCGGACAGTTTGATGTCACTAATGTGCAGTAAGCCTCTGGTGAAAGGAGATAAGTTTTCGGATGGGTGATGTAGATGGTCTTTCAAGAGATTTGGTGTCCATACTGGACTCCTAGTGAGCTCGAGTCAAGGGACAGGTGTTGTCACGGATGTAAAGTAGGTTGCTAGGTTGTAGTCAGCTACAACAGATCTGGAGGACGAAGTGTGCAACACAAACGACAACGTTGCAGTATTTGCCTATACAGTGTACACTGACGTCAATGTCATGTTCACGAGGTTGATGGTCAAAATTCGGGAGTGTATCAACGGATGATCCGCCTTTGGAGAGTTGTCGTCGGAGTCATCAATCACCGAGGTTCATCGACAGGCCAGAGTTGTAGGATTCGCTTAGTGCTTCCACGGAGCATCACAGTGTGTCTTGTGTTTGGCCTGGCCATGAGTAGTGGAACAAGTGGGAGACACTGGCCATCTGTCTCCCACCACGTCCTGATGAGCATCGAAATGCGCGTCCCAAGCCACCACCTACATCACTAGTCGCTGGACGCCATGACTAGGAGCGCCCCGTAGCCAGAGTCGTAGGATCCCTCGTTAAGCATACATGGAGCATCGAGGTGTCTCTTTGGTCAGCCTAGATACGACTGGAGCATCTCCGACCACGGTCCGGAGAGTATCGAATTATATATCCGGAGCCATGATACGACCGTTTTAGCACACCGACTTGGGCTCGACACTAGTAGGTTGTGCAATCACAGATATCGAGTTCCGTGTTAGGAGCTGCTCGTTGCCCTACTAGTACATTATCGAGCCGAACGTTCGAGGCCGTACTTACTTCCTAGATCACTATCGTATACCACGAGCATCGATTAGGATGCGTATCTATAGAAGCGATGCCCGTGTCACAGAACCCGTCATCAAATAGCATAAAGACATATCCCGAAGCCAACTACCAGCCTTTGTACGCATCAGGCGTACGCTTACGAGCATGCTCACTAGCATTGCCAGTGCGACAAATCCTGCGACAACGCGATGCGATGGTGTTGTGGTCAATGAGCCAAGAAACTCCTGCACGATGATCTGGCATAGTGACAGGTGCCTCTTACGGCCTGGTCCTTCTGCTTCCTGCTTCTCCGCCAACCGAACAGACATCTCAAATTCATCCAAGATTGACCAGGTGCGTTGTCGTCTTACCGGTGCGGACGCAAGGTATACGAAGCTTCATCACATGTTAATGACCACCAACTCAGCCATCGAACCCGCCCTATCGATCTCTTTTCTGTCGACCTTTGCTCCGTAATGGTCGAGGCGCATTCGGAATCCCTTGCAACGGCTCTAATGGCATGTGGCACGTCGGATTCAGCACAAGATCCAAGCCTACAAGCCATCAAAGCGAAGCATCTCAACCCAAAGGCAGAGATCGACGACTGAGACTGCTAAAAGACTTCTATGGATCAAGTGTCCCAAAAAGAGGCTTTAACGAATTAGGATGTCGATGCTCCGGTATCTGACAGCCCTGTCTAAGAGAATCGCCTAACACCCTCGCGGGCCCAAACCAATCCCTCTAAGACGCATCTCCCGCAGGAGCAATCCACGATGCCTACGCCCAAGCATGCAAATGCCGAAAGGTCTCAGAGCGGTCTATTCAGAAATAACCTATAGAAGCAGGCGGCGACAAAATCCACCTAATAGAATTTAGTTGGTCGAGGCGCGCTACGTCAGTTCGAGCTTCAGCACGTGTATCAGAACGTCGTATCAGTGATCTATAGCAGCACCCTATGAGACTAGGTGAAGACATAGCAAAGTTGCCATGAGCGGGACAGTAAGTCACGCTCTGGTTCTATCGACCCGTACATAGCACATTCCATATCATTGCACGGCATGATAGTGTCCTGGCTTGCATAGATCAAAGCTCTGGCCGCACACGGCGCCTTGTGTCCTACGATCAGACTAGCAAAGCCAGTTTATCGGCATAGTACAGGTGTTGGTTGCATTTGAACTAGAATTTGCAGTTAGTTAGAGCGAGCGCTGCGCCTCTCTCTCTCCTATCTCGATGCTTCTTTTCCGACGTCTTATGTAACGCGGTGCGTGTCTATAGCGAAGCATCGTTGTCTATTAAGCTGCTACTAAAATCCTGCTTATACTCCCGCCCCCAAGTTCTGCTTCATAATAATTATAAACAGCAAGCCACAGAAGCCTTATGGCGCTGTCTAAGCAACCTAGGTAACGACCTAGTAAGTCCTCGACATAACAGCATCAATCCTACGTTTTGTTACGACCAACCTTACTACTACTCCTATTGCTAACGACGTTATGATGAGGCGTAGGCACGCGGCCCGTGATGTGGTTGCTTGATTTCTATAGGTAAGGGTCGGTGTCTCTACTACGGGCTCTTCAAAGAAGTATACATGCATCTAACACCGGACGTCATTATGCCAAGCCTTACACATGCCACTAACGGCACGGCATAGCATGGCATGGCATAGTGGTCGCTGCTGCTTTTCCAAGAGCGGACAGCACGAAGATTACAACAACCACGCCATCAGCATCTTCTCTCGATAAGGCTCAAGCCCACTTACATATGGCGCCGCGAAACCTGGCGAGACAAGCAGTCGCATACGTGAAGCGTTGGGGTGGAAGCACGGGAAGACCGGCCTCTAAAGCGAGGCCGGTGCCTTCCGTCTTCAAGCTCGAGCATTCTGACGGCAGCTCTCGGAGATGCGATGTGGTGGAGACGGTAGTGGATAGCATATAGAGCGTAAGTCAAGGTTGACATCGTTTTGAAGCGTAAGTAAAGGTTGAACTTGGATTGACCTCGTTCTGAAGCGTTTCTCATTATCATAGCTATTCGTTGCTTTGCCAAGACAGCAGCATAATATACTGTATGTCATACTGATCATCGCCAGACCATTGACTCAATCCATTTCCCATGGATGATTCATTATACCATCATCCCATCACGTCGTAAGGCATCCCAGGCGGTCCAGACTAAGCACGCGTCCTCGATCGCTCTCTCCTTCATCGCAACGAAGTCAAGCACAGTGTGTGCCTTGAGGTACCTCTTGTGCTGCAACCACTCCTCGTCCGACACCCCGAACCTCCAATCAATAGCTCGAGTAAACTCCCATTCCAATTTCGTAAGTTGCTTGCAGTCCATGTTCACTGCCTCGGCCCAAATCGCTGTTGACGGGGCAATATCGTCGAGAAGCTTCTTCGCTAGAATGACAGCGACCATGAACTGGATGTGAGGTGGGGCATCAATTGGGCTGCTGGTACGGCGACGTCCGATGAGGATCAAAGCCATGGTGAGAAGATCAACATCGAGTCGGAAGACGACGATGCAGCGACAGATGGCGTCACTGAGTAAGTGGAGGACATCGAAGTTGAAATCGGGTAATGAAGCGACCAATGTGAATGTGTTGACGGCGGAGGCGGCTGGGACGACGTAGTCTTGAGCGTGGATAAGTGGACCGAGATCGCCGACAAAGAAGCTGTTCCAGGTGACAATGGTAAGTAAGTTGAGAAGTTGACTGGGCGAAGGAACATGTGTCGATGGTTTCCACGTCTCCCTTGGAGGGACGGTAGCGGGTGCCCGATACATTTTGAAATACTGGCGTTGTCGGCCGAAGTATGCAAGCGCTCCATTGAGGGTTGCCCATCGAGGCGTCGAACCAT
The DNA here is from genome assembly GCA_000504385.2 of Exutisphaerella laricina CBS 326.52. Taxonomy (NCBI): domain Eukaryota; kingdom Fungi; phylum Ascomycota; class Dothideomycetes; order Mycosphaerellales; family Mycosphaerellaceae; genus Exutisphaerella; species Exutisphaerella laricina. Next base: position 35,320 of record KZ106820.1, on the reverse strand, counting down.
CGCATGGTGCGGGTAGTGGAGATGTCGCACGGTTGCATGGTGCGAGGAAGCAGATCTTCTTGGAGTTGACCTCGCCAGTGCTGCTCGTCGTGGTCGAGGTAGTCGGACAGGTAGAGCAAGTCGAATAAGTCGAACAAGTTGACGCAGAGCTGCTGTCGACCATTTCAGACCACGACCGCTTTCGACCGGATTGCTGACTGAATATGGGCGACTGGGGAGACTCCATGTCTGAGGTCGGTGAAGACGAGGATCCCTTTCGCTTCCTTGGCCAGATGTCATGTCATGATAAACTTGTATTGGTTGCAGTTACGTAGGCAGACGACTTTCCCAGACAAATGGCCGAGGTCGTTGAAGAATGAGCGTCTGTGTTGAAGGCTTGACCAGTAGATGGAACCACAGTGGGTTTATGATGAGTCTGGCTGCGTAAGTAGGCGATATATCTTTTCAATACAAGCACTTGCATGCTGATCCATCTCGTTTCTCTCCTACAACGCAGACATTCAGGGGCGTTGGGGTCCGCTCCAACGTCGGCCGGCAGTGGCTGGTGTGCGGTGGTGCCCTTTTGGAGCGTTGTATAACGATGAGCGCGGGAGCGTGCAGCTTAGACACGGCATGGCGCGGCGGACGGACGGTACGCACCCAGGACTCTCTGCTATCGCTCATCGATAGATGATAAGCAGTGGCTGGGACGCATCTGCCCGTTGATGGTCCGGCCTTGTTCGTTCGCACGCTTGCCCGCAGAGGTGCAAGAATGTCGTCGTCGCCGGGGTTGAGAGTCCTATGGCCATGGAGGTGGCACCCTTTGTTTTAGTCTATCCACGTTGATACACGCATGTTCCGCGGCGAAGAAGGTACGTACGATTGTGGCAGACATTGCATCTACTACGTATGCCTCTTTTTGGTCGAACATCGTGTTGAATAGAGAAACCCAAGCTCATCCGTCTGCTGTACTCTGAAGTGGAACTAGTGTGCTGCAGTAGGGTCTCACTACCAACTGAAATTCCACAGATCCCACAGTCCGCATCCTCCCTCGCTCGCATCCCATCGCACCAATGCCGTCGTTATGCTCGATACAAAGCGGGAAAGTACTGTCCAACCTTGACCCAGTATGTCGTGATGTGTATATGTATGTATGTGTGTGTACAACTGTCAGGTAGGTATAAAATAGAAAGTACTACTATAGTGCTCTTTGACACATCTATTATTGCTATAACCATTAGCTTGCCTGCAAGACGTCTCTTAAGGCCTCCAGATTCTCTCTACACTGTTCCTCCAAGTCTATCTGTTGCTGCTCTTTTGGCTGCAAAGTATGTGTCGGTGAGAGGAATGATTCTCCTCTCCTTGGTGACAGGATACCTTCAACAAAGCCTACGTTCTTGTCTACCTCTTCGAATCCACCAACAAAGACAAGCCAGTCGCCAATGTTGGCGAGATAGCCCTGGATTTTGTCAAAGCAATTCTGCGTCAAATCGATGCCGGACCCGTCGTTGCTATGTTTATCGCTCTTCAATGTATTAGAACCCCAAACCTCTAAGGCTAACAATGCCCAATGCAGATGCCAACGAGCTAAGGTTAGAGATATCTCGGTAGTGGTATCGCTACCTTTCCATTGGTAAGCAACAGCCCTGTACGGACGGCGAAGATCTCGTAGCAAGGACCCCCGGACGTGTTCATGAAACCTCATTAGGAGCAGTCTTTCGTCGGGAAGGAAGTGCTGTACAAGCTCGAAAGTAGGACCACAGCTCGCCGACCCGACTCGTGGCCAGCGAATCCCAGTGAGCGTGTCAAGAGTTTCTTTGAAATCATAAAGTCGGTTCTTTGACGACAGTGTGAGACGGACATCGATATCCTTGGCAAGGTGCTTCAGCTGAGTGTGATACTCGGCCAACGTGTGCGCAGCCTTTCGCATGCTCTGAGTGAGAGGCGGACTGGACAGGAGATGTTCCGCCGAGATGGTGTTGCTAACGAAGCTCGGCAGCAGAGGGTCAACAACCGTATCGAGTGCGAAGGGTGAACTATGTAGCAGCTGGGAGATGTTTGTCGCCAGAAGTGACAGATCGACCAGAGTGTCAGGGAAGGCCAAGGTTGAAACACTATGCCGAACTCGAACTTGCATTGCTGCACACCTTTGCAGTTGGTCCAATTGTGCTCCGCTGGGCGCGAGGGATAGGCCGTCGATAAGCGCGATGCCGACAAAAAGGATAAAGGTGAACATGAGGGTGTTGACTGTAGCCTTTAAGCTGGACGCTGGGTGAATGTGCTGCTGTGACTTTGGGCCGGCATATGTTGCGCTGCCGGTTTCGTTCTTGTGCAAAGATGCAAGAAACTGCTGTGAGGCAGAGAGTGGTTGCGGCGGTCCCAAGTACTGACCACTGGCCAGTAAATCGTTGCTAGGGGTGTGGCGCTTGCTCCTCACTGGCAACACAACACGCGCTGGCCTTGGATCGCGGCCCTTCGCATTATCCACCGACGGCGGCGGAGAGGCCAAAGGTGGAGTGTACCATGACGCTTCGCTCCGGGAATGATTGGGCGGGATCTCCTGAGAGGAATGGTCCGGCCGTCCTGGCTTGGGTATCCTGTCGAGTACGACGTCTTCTTGCGCATCATCCAACAGTGCATCCTCCTCGTACAGATCATTCCACCGCTCCTCTTTCCGTCGTTCCTTGCGCCGGTCGTTCAGCCATTGTCTCGTACGGCCCATGCGAAGCGCTCCATCATCTTTCACATGCCCTTGTCGTGTTTCCTTCAACGGCAAATTCCGTGCTGAACGTCGTCGTAGTTGTGGTTGTGGTGTAGGTGATTGAAGTGACGTGCGGAAGTCATCGCGCACGCGTCTGGATGGAACATTGTGGTGGTGGCGTTGGTCGTCGTCGTCGTTGTTGTTGCCATTGTTGTTGTTGTTGTTGTTATTCTTGTTGTGAAATGAGACGGTGGATGATGATTGATTCTGAGGGTGATCCTCGGATGACCCGGGCTTGTCGGCATCTGCTTCGGCTTTGGCTTTGGCTTCGGCTTTCGCCTTGAACCGTTGGCGATGCATTTCTATCCTGCATATGAAAACCACGAGGAACGATCGAGCTTCCCACGAGGGAAATCCCGGTGGAGGCATGAACCCAGCGAGGTATTAGTTACAACATGTCTCTCCCGTCCGCGCTGAATCAGCGACGAGCCATCGATGCGCGATCATCACGCACTCACTGAACATCAACCGGAGGAACGACCAAAATCGAGCGAGAATCTCCAATGCCACCCGATCACAGTCCTTTACAATGCTCTTCACTCCTTTACACTCCTTTGTACACTACACTCGTGCGTACTGCTCTCGATGTCAAGCATGAAGGCGGAGACCATGACATGGCAACGCATGCGCCAACGACCGTCCCAAGCTCGACTGTCCTGGGTCCAACCCAACACCATCGCCACAGAGTTGATCGCAGACACGCCGTCTTCCCTAAACACGGCATCTTGGCGCGGTACGTTCCGGAGCATTGGTGAGGCCTGGCATTCGTGGGTTAGGAGAGGGAGGGGACTATGGGTGTATCGGGCGATAGGAGTTGGAGGCGAAGGTAAAGGTGTTTGGTGACGGTGTTTAGTGAAGGCTTTCTAGTGAAGGTGTCGTGTAGTGAAGGCCTTGTAGCAATCATGAATAGACACTTGATGCCTATAGGGCATGCAGCATGAGGCATGCGGGGATATCCGCTATAGTAGTGCCTAAGGCTACAATCTCGTAGATATATACTCTTAGCTTCCATGGAACCTTCGTACACACTACATCGATATTGCATCAACTTAGACGTGTCGTAGTGACTAGGCAGAGGGTTAATGGCATTTCTTGAGAGTACAGCGAGAGAGCTCGGACCCTGGCTGGGTCAGCCAGAGTGCGCCGAAAAGCAGAGAGTCTTTAACGGTGGCTACCACCTACCTCTTCCATTGTCGATGTTCGGAAGTTCTCTAATCGAAGTCGGTTGATTATTCCCCGCTCGAAGCACAGAATGCAGGCGACATACAAACATTTCCGCCACATCTTCGCGTTACTTCTCCCTCGTCGGACGCCTTGAAGCAGTTGGTGGCATTTCGTGCCCTGATTCGTCGTGGCTGGGAGTGTATGGCGGAACCGCGATGCAGCTGGGAGAAACATGAATGTCAGACAGACAGACGGCTGGAATGAGACATGCCTATAAGCTGGACATAGCGGAACACACAGGAAAGAAAGAAAGGCATATGAGTACTTGCATATAGCTGGTAGCATACACGCAGGAGGTTCTGCACTTGGACCTTGGACTCAATCACGTTACGTGTGTTAGAGAAGGTCAAGAACAAGAACAAGCCAAAGCCGTGCTCCCTCCTTGGCCATGACCAACTCCACAAGATACGTGGGGGGAATCAACATCCTACGGAAGATGGCAGCGCGGCGGGAACCGAGAATCAACACGTACGGGTTGGGCCGGGAAGCAATCGAGACACTTCTCGTGGCAGATGACGAGCGTCGAGCGGCGGCCGATGCCAACATCAAAGTGGAAGTGGTGGAAGAGGGGGGTGACGGTGGTGCCGACGGCGAGACAGTAGTGGCCGGCGACGGTATGTATACAAGGCGGTGGACCACGTGTATATTGCATACGCTTATTATGATTATTAGCACAATACACCTCCATATCATCCATGACCTCATCCGCCCACCTCTTCTTCTTGCACGCCTACCAGTTCATCGAGAAGACGTCCCCATCCACAATCGAACCATCGCAGACTGCAGCGTCAGCAGTGACGAGCATCGCGTTCAAGCAGAGGCGGGACTTTGGAGAGGGATTGCTGGGCGCGTGCGTGCTGGCTGTGGTGGTGGGACTGGTCATCAAGCTCTCATTGATTCTCCTGTGATTGGTACCCTAGCTCTAGTCAAATTTTCATTAGTGCCCCGGTATGCACGTATTCTCATACAGCCGTGTTCTTGTCGTGCTTCACCATCGACACAACGAACCTCGATGGAGCTTCTCCACCTATATTCTTCTTCTTCCTTAACCAGTCTATGTCTGATGGCCTGCATTGTCCTGTCGCGGTGGCGCATCCACAACGGCAGCAGTAAGTAGCCGCGCTGTCAGACACGACCATCAGGCATCAGAGACAGCATCGACGGCACTAAGGATCACAGACCTACATATACTCTCTCTCTCTCTCTCACTCTCACTCTCACTCTTAGCAGCCAAATGACCATAGCGGCCATGTTCACACGAGCTTGCTTCCTGCTGCCGTTGACAGCCTTGCTCCTGTTGCTGTTGGCCGTTGCCCTCCTCAGCTGCCCAGCCTACGTTCTTCTGCTCTTCCTTTACGGCTACACCTGGCTGCCATTGCCAATGCACACCGTCGCTCCATGCACTCTACACGCATGGACCAGCGCCCTGGCGCCCTCGCTCGGAGTCGTCTTCAGAACCTGCCTCATCTCTACGCCCACCTGGACTGGCTTGCTGGCCCTTTTGGCTGTCGCCGTCCATCACAAACGAGACGAGCTCCGGAACGCATGCGCTCACCCAGAGCCCACTGCGCATGCCATCCAACTGCTTGACTGCATTCGCGCCGTGTTCCTGGATGCCGCTGCTGTCTTCACCTCCTACGTCTCGGGAAGACCGCGCCTGGGACTGGCTGCTCGCGCAGTCGTCTACTGGACCGCCTTTCTGCACTACCGCCGCATTCCATGGACGTGGATGCTCTCCTCCGCGTGCACTCTGCTTTACCTCCTGCTCGCCGTCATCACCTTCTACTACCACCACTCGTACGTCAATTCTGGCTTCTGGCGATACAACGTAAACGCCAGTATCGCCACAGATGCGTCGACCCTGTTCGCGCCGTTCCTTAACTCATTGGCCGTGGCCGAGCAGAACTCAACAACTCTCTACTGGGACCTTCACGCCATGTGCTGTCAGGTTGACGCCGTATCTACCGTTCTTTGCCATGAGCATCGGCCGCTCGCACGGTGCCGAGGATTCGATGTGCAGTACAAGAACACTATCGATCGGACGGCAACAACCGACGATCCCACCACTGCCGGTCGATGTTCCAAGCTCAACGAAATCTCCCAAGCTTTGACGTCTCTCGCCCAGCACCACCGCAGAGCTGTCCTGCCATGGAGTCGTGCGGCTGTGGAGTTGCTGGAATACTACAAGCTCGCCCGCGACATTGACTACACCAACTCTACCTCATCCATCGACCACCTCCGCCGCACTCTCTCCCCACGCCGCGAGATCCCACCGATGCAGCACTTCGACCCGTGGCTCTTCCTCCACGACGCCATCCTCCGCCCTTACGTCTTCCCCCACATCTGGCCCCACTTCCACCCCATCATTCACCACCTCCATCTCCACGACCCACGCTACGCCCGCTCCCGGCACCACTTCCGCCTCGCCCTTGAAGCCTTCCGCTCCTTCAACGACTCCTACGCCACATACTGCTGCCTCTCCCCCCACCACCGCGCGCCCTTTACCGCCGTCGTCCACCACCTATCCGACTACGAGTCCACCTACGCCCCGCACGGCATCCTCCAGTACCCCTGGGAGTCCGCGCTCCACTCCATCCAGCACTCCTTCGTCACGCGCAATGGCGGCAACACCTCCCACCCGCGCTTCCTCCGCGATGTCCAGACGCTGCTGCACAAAACTTTGTGGGACGGCGGCGGCGGCGGCGGCAGCCCCGGGGGCGACATCGGCGGGGCCCCGGATGTACAAAGGTGGCTGGAGAACGGCGCGGAGATCGGCAGCTGGAGCCAGGTCGAGGAGAAAGCGCGCGAGCAGTGGCGCCTGGGTGTGAATGGGAGGTGGTTCCAGCGGCTTTCTGCACCGTCGTCGTCATAAAAAAAACCCCCCTTGTGCACGCACATGTAGGAAGGTTTACATTTGTAGACTGTGCCTGACTCCCTTCCCCCACCCCATCTCACGCGGGCGTATCAATATGGATATTTCTCTTTTCTTTGTTCATGTTCTGATGAAACCCACCCACCCCCCGTTTTCGTAACGTAGCAGGCTCTAAATCGTTCTCTAGCAGCGGGAAACATCCTGTTCGCTCACTCACCGGCGCCTCTCCCTCATCTGCGCATATCTCTCCGTCCTCCAATATTTCTCAGTCTTTTTTGAATTCGTGAAAAAAAAAGAAAAAAACATCGACACTCACGACCGAGAACTGACACAGCGCCGTGCTCTGTCAGTGTCAATCGTGGTATCAAGCACCAAAGCTTTTTGTGTATTCAAATGCAAATGCAATTGGCACTATACGAACAGACATTCATACCGGTTTGTTGGATATATCGAACACCTGCCATTATCATCATCTTCATCACCATCACCATTATCATCATTTAATCATTCTCACGACCTTGGATTTTCCTCTAATCATGTGTCGTACGATACACAAAAGAAACAAATCCCAAACCCTAGACCCTAAACCCAAATCCCTACTAACTCGTTCGTTCCTGTTCTTCATTCCATTCCCCGTTATCACAGTCTCATCATCCCTCCCCCCCGTCTCTCTCTCTCTCTCTTTTCCTCGTCCGGTATAGCGATACATAACAATTATAGGGGATACAACATCAACTCCCAAAACCTCATAACCAACTTTATCTCCTCCTCAAGGGGTCGTGAATGCTCTTTAACTTGTTCCTGGTGGACATTAGGCATTATTATCCTCTTTGTAGGTGCATCGGGATGAACCGGAGGAGGTGGTGCTGCTGCTGCTGCCATTGCGTCGTCGTTGCGATAATCTGATGATGGGCTCGAGGAAGAAGAGGTGGCGGGACTACTTTTGACGTCTTCTTTTGTGTGTGCTGTTATCCCTAAGAAGGAGCCTTCCTGTGCGGATGTGGATCCTGTCAAAGTTCTAAATTGGATTGGATGTGGTGCATATTGTGGTTCTGGGCCGACTGGAGGTGGGGGCAATATGGCCTTGGCCGGGGTGAGATCTATCTCGCTGTGATGTGATCGTGGCTGCAGGCTTTTGGCGGTCGGAGAGGCGAGATTTGACGGATTTGTGTCGTCTGCGAGGCACAGGGATGCTTGCGAGGGTCTGGTCAAGAGACTGGATCCCTTTATAGACTCTTCCATACGTTGTGATTGTGGAGGGACCGTGGCCGTAGCTATAGAGTGATCTGTGATGAAGAGACTCATCGGATTTTCGGTGTCGGATACGGCATAGTGTGATCGTAGGTCTGGAGGCGAAAGTACCTTGGCTAGGGTGAGATCTGTAGGGATTGGGGAGCCCACGAATGGTTCGAAGACGGGATGCTCTGCAAATAAGGGCGGAGCACCGGGAAGTTGTGGGTATACAGTAATCGAGGAGCCGTCAAAAGGAGCCGTCGATCTTGGGACATCTAGAGGGTACGTGCCTGGGGGTTGTGGGTGTGTGGGCTGTGAGCGACGTCTGCTGTGGGTGGGTCGTTGCATGTGATTAGCACAGCTTGGAAATGCGGCATGCTGATTTTTCGGCGTATCTTCCTGCCTCAGGCTTGTGATGAAGTTGGCAGAACGATTCTTCGGTAGCGGAGGTTTACTCTTCTGAGCGATCTCTCGCTGCTCACCTCGCCACCTGTCAATGGTAAGCTTTTGTGATTCATTAGCTGCTGCAGTCTCGAGACCTGTGATGGTGGCATTTCGTTTCTTCGGTCGTACATCTTCAATCTCGGGACTTGTGACAGCCGCACATCGATTCTTCGATGCATCTCGTTGCGTGATAGCCTCACTCTCTGGAGCACTCGCTTGTTGCTGTCGCTTTTCCTGTATTCCCTGACCTCGCGCTCCAGTCTTCTGATTTCTGTCCACCATCACCTCCCGCGCCACATCTCCACGCCTCGAGGGCTGCCCGCTTACCACACAACCTCTCTCTCTCCTTAGCCTCAACTGCCCATCCCCATATCCCTTTACCTTCCGCTGCAATCCCACTAACCTCTCCAACCCTACCATCTGATCGGTCTCCATCCCCCCCTTGAACCACTCCGCCCATACTGCTGCAAACAAACTCCCCAGACCCTGCCCTCGCAGATGCGCCACCTCCACCCCGGCCTCTCCAAGATGTACCCGCTCTCGCAACATATCCCCAAACTCCAATACAACAATCTTAATGCCTTGCTCTACTAGGATTTCGTCGGACGTGATGCCTTCCGGGATGTGCGTTTCGAGGAGAGTGCGAAGGTGGGAGAGGCACGGGATGCAGTGGTTTCGGACTATCGAGTCGAGGAGGAGGGTGTCGAGGGCTGGGAGGAGTCGGGTGTGGACGCGGGCGAAGTAACTTATAGGGCTGGAGTCATCCGGTGCGGTCATGAAAGAGTGCCACGGGAGGGAATGCTGGGTGATGTAGTAAGCGAGGAAGGACGAAGATGCTTCGTGGATGGGGAAACAGGTGGTGGTCGCCATTGGTTGGGTTGTGGTCGGCGGCCGTAGCCTTGAGCGGTAGGGGAAGCGGGAAGATGATGAGTGCCTTCCGGGTGTAATTGGTGGGCTTCGTGGTGGACAGGGCGTGTGTGTAGGCTTCGTATATTCTGCGTGGGAACCAGCGATGGTCTCCTGGTCAAGAGATGCATATCGAAGCGAGCAGCTCGCGCATGTCTTTGCTTTGGGTCGCGCTCCTGGTCAGTGTGGTGAGACGTTGTCTGCGACGACCATCCGCCAAGTCTTCCACCCCTTCCACCCTTCCACCCCGTCTCAGACATGCTTTGTTCCCAGCCGCACGTCGACATGTCGGCCGACTCAATGCCATCATCCATCATGCCCCATCCCCCATCCCCCGTCCACCATCCACCATGAACCTCCGTCGTTGTCCTGGACGCGCGAGAAAGGGAACGGCAACTACTACTTCAGCATTGTCAACGACCGCCATGCCACCGACGCAGATGCAGGAGCAGAAACAGAAGCAGCGCCAGAAGCAGAAGAACACACTCACCATCGGACACGTCGCCGGCTTCCTCACCGGCCTCGTCTTGGCCGTGTCCATCATCTTCATCCTCCTGCGCGGCGTGGGGAGCTCCGACCGCGAGTCCACCGAAGCCGTCACCACCGTCATCCACGAGTACTGCGCCAACCTGCAGGTGTGTCCGCAAACGCTGACGTCCAGGGTCGGAGGGGAGGGGTGGACGATGGGAGGGGGAGGTGGAAGCTCAAGACCGGTCGGGAGGCCGCTCACCTTCATGGATGCGGAGGGCACGGGCATGGGCACGGTCACGGGTCACGAGGGCGGGAAGGAGCCGCGGCAGACGGGATAGGCCAGGGATGCGGTCTGGAATTGGACAGGCATCCAGGCACATGTGAGGAGGGAGCGGTGGAGGGAAGAAAGGAGCGGCGTCGGCGATGCTGACAATGGTGTTTGAATGGACGTGCAGTGTTAAGTGTGTGTGGCAGCAGATGAACAGCCAGTTGTGGATTCACATTGTGGATTGCGGAAAACTCTCCCGTCCTCCGCACGGCAGGTCCCGAGACAGCGGGCCGGGTGTCCGGATGCGGTACAGTCATCTCCCTCAATGGACATGGAATGGAGGAATGGAGGGGTGGAGCAAGAAGGGTTTGTCTTCTGCACTCGCCCGCATCCTATTTCTCAAGGCTTTCGCTTAGCAAGCCCAAGCAAGCTGCTAGGCATGCCCCGTAGCCCAATGGGATCTCCAGTCCATAGCTTTTTCAAGTGTCTTGTACAAGAGTCGACCACATCAGAACCTAAAATCGGGACCACCTGACAGACCCCGGGTGCTGGGATGGCATCGCGAGCTGGACCCTCCCGTTCGGGCCGATATCTGATGCGCACGCGCCGCTTTCCCCAGACAGATCCTGTACATGCCCCCAATGTACCTGTACCTGTACCGCCCTTCTACTGGACCTGGTCGGACCGAGGTGACAACACCGAACCTCTCTCCCCTCTCACGTTCAACGCCCGACGTGCCGAGTCCCAGCTGCAGCTCGAACTCCGCCTCGCCATACCACATCATCTACGACACTCGGACTCAGATCCCGCTATCCCTCTATGCTCACACTCCGCGCACTCGGACCCCGCTACGCCTTCACGCTCACCCTCCGACTCAGACCCCGGTACACCTCTACTCTCAGACTTCTCAGACTCCGGCGATGATGATGATCAGGAAGAGCCGGCCGATGCCGCTCCCGCCTGCCTCCGCCGGTACGCGCGCATCTGCCTGGCAGGCATCGTCCTGCTCTTCGTCGCCGCCAACATCGCTGCCACTCCAGACCCCTCCGACGTCGCGCCGCCCTGTCACGCCCCCGTGAACAACCTCACCTTGGTCCCATGCGCCCTTTTCATTGATCTCAACCACATCCTGCGCCATATCGACCCATCCGCCAGCGTCAACGTCAAGGCCGCCACTGATGCCATGGCCTGGATACCACCTCTCCGCTACGTCTACCCTGGCGGGCCCTCCCATCCCCGGGACATCGACTTGCTCGGGTGGGAACGGCGTGTTTACTGGAAGCAGTCCGACTTTCGCTTTCGCTCCCGCCAACTGCTCGATCGTATCGATCCACGCCCCTGGAGTCTGGCTTATGTGGATAAAATGGCTTCGCACCTCTTCGGTTCCGCGAACACCCGGCTGACTGGTGTCGATCTCGTCTGGGAAGTTGAACAACTCGAGACCTTGTTCAACGACACCATTGCCATGCTGCGTGCACCACTTTACAACCCGCATTACATGATCCCTATCGTCCAGCCGTGGCGAAACGATGCCCTTGAGGAACGACGCTCAATCGCAGCACAACTGCAGGCCCACGCTACCCAGTGGGATGAACGGCAACGGCAAGCAGCATCGTCGCCGGAACACGCCAATACTGAACTGACGGCACGTCTCTTGCTCCTCCGTCAAGCCTACGCCCGCGCCGTCGTCCACCAAGTCGAAGCCGAGGCTTGGCTTGAAGGCCAGGATCAACTCCAACGCCAGATCGACCAATGGAACGCCCAAGTCGATACCATCCTCGAGAGTGGTATATACCGCCTCACCAACACCTCTGTCACACAAACTCACCATCACATCCCATCCCTCGCGACCTTCCTTGATCAAGCCGAGGGTCAAATCCACGACATCCTACACCGCGGCATCGTCCAGTTCCCCAGTTCTTTCTCTCCCTCTTTCTCATCCACCAAGCCGCATAAATGGAAAGTCTCCCACGTCCACGACCAATACATCTCCACCTGGATCCTGGACACCTTCACGCACTGCATTCCCCGCGGATACGCCATCACCAGCAGCGCTACCGGCATATCCTCCTCGGGTCGAAACCCGAGACATCGAAAGCGACGACGAGTCTTCCCGCGCCTTGCCCCCTTCTCCTTCTCCTTCTCCTCCTCC
>KZ106820.1:0-22985 GCA_000504385.2 Exutisphaerella laricina CBS 326.52 | reverse complement strand
TCCTCCTCCTCCTCTCTCAAACACCCCAACAACAGCAGCACCACCGACCTCTTCGACCACCATCATCATCGACATCACCTCCCCAATCTCGACCCCCACGGCATGGGCTGCACATCCCACCCCAACCGCATCTGGTGGGAGTGGGAGAATGCCATCCCCATAGACTTGAACGTCTCTTCTCGTCGTGGTGATGAGAAGAGGAAATGGCAAAGGCTCCTCGTACCTTCCAAACGCAAGTTCCGAGGCAGTACGGGAGAGGGAATCGTCGGAGGGAGTGTGAATGATTTGAACTTTGGCACGGCGGTGGAGGTGAGGGTCCGGAGGGAGTTGTGGGACGCGTTTCGCCGGGGGTTTGGGAAGGTGAGGGTTGTTCGAGAGGGGGAGGAGGAGGAGGAGTAGGGATTATGGGTGTGGTGGTGAATTGTAAATGGGGATGGGATGGGATGATGAGCGTGGAGGAGGAGTTGTAATTGGTATGGGACGGGATGAAGAGAGCAAGGGTGAGTTGTAATTGGGATGGGATGGGACGAGGAGAGCGAGGGTGAGTTGTAATTGGGACGGGTTTCATGGGTGTATAGTGATAAGTCGTAACGGGATCGAGTTGATGAATTTCCCCAGTACGATGTATGTGAGTGACTTCGAGTTGCTTTACAGAATTCGTCAAAGACATCCAAGTTATCTGTTTGTTTGAAAACATCCCACCACTACAAGTACCAACCTCCTCCTAGACAGCAGCAGAAAGGGAGAATGGGCTGCGCGGCTTCAAATTCATTCGGTTCGTTCGTTCGTCCGTTCGTCCGTTCGTCCGTTCGTTCCGTCGCCAGCAGCAGCAGCAGTAGCATCTCACCCAACCCTGAAATTGGACCCAAAAGCAGGACCCCAATTCTGCATACTTCCATCCTCAGTTCTTAGCTGAACCTCAGCCGCCTTCTTCCCCCTTTATCCTTCCAAATCCTTTACCACAATCCTTCACCCTCTCTCTCACCCTTCCACCCCTCCCCGTCTCTCTCCACTCCCTCCTCACTCTTTCAATTGGATCCTCCTCCTTCACCCCATTCACCCTTTCTTTCTCGTGCTTCGGAGTAGACCAAAGTTCCAGTTCCGGTTCCGGAAATTTCTGTTTCGTAGAGAAGACGTTTCGAGCGTGATGATCATGATGATGATGATGATGATCTGTTACTACTGCCGGAGGAGGCAGATCTCGCAGTACGTGGTGCTGCTGCTGCTCGCGATTGAGGGACTGTGACCTCGTCCTCGACCTCGTGGAGGGTTTGGGCTGTTGTCGTTGGGGCGGAAGGAGGGGTGTAGGATGGTGCTCATGATGAGAGGCGGGGTTAGAGGCCTCCGCGTTCAGAGGAGCAGCGAGGAGGGAGGAGGAGGAGGATGGGTGCTCATGGTGGAGGAGTTTCTGCGTAAATGGGGGGCCCGGAGGTTGGGCTGGATCGAGTGCCGGTTTCGGATGGGAGGGAGTTGAGGGTGCTTTCGATATCGCTTTCGCTTTCGATCTGATTCTGGTCGCAGATGGAGGAGGACGAGGGGGAGTGGTTTTTACGCCTTTGCTTGCGACTGGGGATGTATCTTGTAACGTCACACCTCCATGGGTAATGGTTGTGAGTAATCTCTGCTGCTGCCGCTTCAACAGCTGTACAAGATGCTGTTCCGCAAGTCGTTGCTGTTCGACGATAGCTACGGTAATTTCCTCCATCAGCTGTTTCGGTGCATCTCCAAATTTCGCTAGCACTTTCTTGACGAGGTCGCGGCGGATCTCTTTGCTTAGATTCTGGAGCTCGCGCCTCATGTCGTCTCGATCCTTCTTTGCGGTTGTCCACCACTCTTCTTCACGTTTCGATATTGCTGCCTCTCGTTTCACCAGGGCCGAACCGTGCTTCTGCAGTGCTGTCTCCTGCTTCCTCAAAGCTGCCTCCCTCTTCGCCACCTCCTCCCGCTGTGCCAATATGACCCTCCAACTTGAGTCTTTTTCTGCACCTGTCTCGTTCACGCGGTTAGAGCACACCGATGACTCCTCGCTCAGATCGTTTGACCCGTCGCCCTCGTCCTCAGTCCTCTCCCGCATCGCCTTCATCGCCTTCATCTCCTTCATCTTCCCACCCAAACCATGCTCTCCAACTCCTTCACCCACCACCAGCCGCCAAGACTCCCGGAAGTCGGCTCGCATTTGCGCAAGAATCTGAGGCCTCTCACGGTGTGTCTCCAAGACTGTTTTGTCGCTCGTCCACGGCCATACCCGCCACGCCTTGTGGAAAATGCGCAACATGTCCAGTTCAAATTCCTCTTTGGAGATGTCACGCAAACTAGACGGTTTTTCGCCTGGATGCAAGTCGTGATAGACGTGGGCCCAGTCAGCGGGAGTGAGGGAGATGACAGAAGTATAACCGTTAATGTGCATGTATTCGGCAAGTCTTTGATAGACTGGCCTGGCAGGGAGTTGAGTAGGCATGGTGAAAGACTTGATTGGCGAGTGCTGATTGACTTCGTCGTCATCGTCGTCGTCGATGTTGAAGGGCCAGGCGGCCCAGGAGCGCCAAGATGGTCGGCTTGTGCCCATAGGAAGAAGCGAGGGGTGTTCTAGTGAAGAGTTCTGCAAAGAAGAGGAAATGTGCGGCCGTGATATACAAGTGTGGTGTAGCATTGAACAGGCTGTTGATCAGCGGCATCAGTGCCATCTTCGGCGAAATGACCATGGTTGATGATCGATGATGTATGGTCGATGATGTATGATGGTTGATAAAGGGTGAATAAACGAAATGTGGGCCAGGTGGGAACGCTATGCTTCTCATAACCATGCTGACTTACGATTGATGTGATGTGACTTCGACACCTTGATGAGTATCATCGGTCATCGACGGAAACAACAGACGTAGCGAGCGATATATAACCACGTCCGTCTACCACCCACGGCTTAAGAAACCCCGCCCCCTGCCCCCGCCCCGTAGCACAACACCACCGCCAGTCAGTATGTTCTTCATCACCGGCACCAGCATCCTCCAACTGCTCGCCGCGCTGCTGGTTGTGATCTACCTCTACTACTGCCTCCTCTTCCTCCTCCTCAGCGCACTGCTCGTCCTCATCGCATGGTGTCGACGCGCCCTGGCGCAGTTCCGGCACGTGCTGCACTGGCTCAACCAGAGGAAGCGGCGCGTCGACGGGCGGATGGAGGGGTGGGGGGTGCGCGTGCGGCAGCGGAGGAGGGTCATGACGGACTGGGCGGGTGGGAGTGTGTGGTATGTGGGGTGTGGCGTGTGGGCGCTGGTGCTGGCCTTGGCGGTGAATTGGATCGGGTACGGGTGCGGGTGGTGGTGATGGTGGTGTTGATGATAATGCAGAGCAGGGTATTGGATGGATGTGGATATGCATGTGAATGAGCTGGATGTTGTATCTATTCATGTCGATGCTGTTTGAATAGATGCAGCTAGTAACTGATCTAATGCTTGCTTCTCATCACATGTTCACTAACCTACCCTAATGCTTGCTTCCCATGAGAACTTCACTAACCCACAACTAACCGACACTTCATCCTTACTGACATGTATCTCATGCTCAACAATCGTGTCTTATACACGACATTCCGAGCATGCTAACAACAATTCCATCGAAGGCATCACCCTATGTCTCTTACACTCGTATAAGTACAGTTCGGGTTTGTACGATTACGACGACGATAATGGCTATGGTAGGACCCGTGCCATGTGGTCGATAGTCGATGTCGTTGGTGCCGTTGATGCTTGATGCTTGGTGGATCATCGATGGATGGTGGTCGATGAGGATGATCATTACACAGTGCACTTCATGTACTAGATCTACATTTCGTAGGCCCACTATCTCTTTAGCGTTTGCTTCCTCTTCCACCTTCTCAGGAGACCGTTCTACATGAACGGGCCGGAGCAATCTAGCATGCCACCACTTACTGATCAAGATGCCCTTGAACGCACCTGTGCGGCAGAACTGGACTGGGGTGGCTTCAGTCTCGAGGAGTACAATCATCAACCATCACTAGCCGAGACTGCGACCCCTGTATTGTCACAACATCGGCCCAATCCCGGCGGACCCGCTACAGTCTACGATGGCAAAGGGGACTCTGGCACAGACCAGTATCTCCAGGTCTCCACCGTTGCGCCTGACGAAGATAACAGCGGTGTGTCAAGTCTTGATCCGCAAGACTTGGACACAGCTCGCATGCTTCTGCCAGACTATGATATCGCCAGGCAGATCTCTTCTGATGAGGACTCTGCAGACTCCACCGTCATCTTCCCTGATCGCGTCAATGCCAACAAAACCCTTGACGATCCGGATTGTGGCGAGGATAACAAAGCGGATGAGCAGCATAAAGAAGCAACAAAGCCTCCAGTTCGCCCAGACGTCAGCATCAGTGGTGACCAAAGCAGCGACGGGGGGGAAGAGCAGATCGAGCAGCAGGATACTACGAATCTTGCAACTCACATCGACATCTACGACGATAAAGACGAGCTGGGCATTGAAGAGGCAGAACGTCCGGACGAGCAGCACGATGCGTATGTGGCAGAGGATCTTTGTGGTCACAACACCAGCACCCCCCATGACGACAGCCTAGGCAGAGAAGAGGATTCATCTCCAGCTGAGCAGCAGCATGATCCTGCACATCCTCCTGGCCACCACAACAGCATCAACCTCAACAAGCTTGGCGCAAATTTCATCCTCGCAGTCGTCCACCACATCTGGAGCGCAGCTCGCATTTACATCTTCGCAGCCATCCTCGTAGTCGTCGTCGACTCTATCTGGGGCATCGCAGCCGTAGAGATCCAAGACCTCCAGCATCTCCTGTGTCCCCAACCACCATACCCACCACCACCACGGATTCCTCTCCACTGCTCCTCCTCTTCACCCCTCCAGCAACCTCTCCCTATCGCTGTCCTCCACAGCAGCAGCAGCAACCCCTTCGAGGCATACCTGGCCCTCCCCCCATCGTCCTCCCAGCGCCACTGCCGTTCCCATAACATAGGACTCATCGAGCCAGCCACCGCGACCGCCGCTCTGCAAGAAGTCCGCCAAATCTTCGATGCGGGATGCCCATCTCTGTCGTTGCTCCGGCAGACTCTGCAGGTTGCCATAGATGACGCCGTGGTGGGTGTGTTGGTGGCGAGTGGAAGTGGGCAGGTCTTGGCGAGGAAGGTAATAGAGTTTATGGGACGTCGTCGTTTGGAACGGGACAAGCAGCGAGACTGCTATGGTGAGATTGTCAAGGTGTTGCAGTTGATTCAGAAGGCCGAGGCGTGGGAGTTGGGGATTTGGGGTGTTGGTCAAACAAGTTGAGAGTGTTGGGGGGGCTTTGATGATGACTAGGGTCATAGTGGGGATGGAGCGTGATGGGGTATATGTATGGTGTATTTAGACCGCACCAAGACAGAGATGGGAGGTACCTCGATGAGACAGGACCACAGATTGTTATATGCTTCCACACTCCACTGCTACAATAATCGTCATGCTTACGCGCTTAAGGGACTATCAAATTTCTAGCATGTTCGTACACTCCAATACACTTCCCGCATAGAATGTGAGCTTACGGCGATTCGCCGCCTTATGGACTGCTTATTCGAATGATAAGGCATCTAGGTGCCCGTCGAGAAGCGAGATATACTCGCGACATAGCAGAGTGTTGTAGTGACTGCACTTGATTGCTTTTGTCTAATGCTATCTACGAGTGAATAACCATGCCCATATATATATGCCCTCTGCCAAAGATGTATACGTAAGTGTACAGGCAAGCATATAGGTCATCGAATGTCAGTGAATGCTAAAGAAAGAGCTAGCAAACTCTAATTGTGTAAGTGAAACTAGATTGAGACATTGCTGTCTACAGGTAGCGACGGTAAACCTAGCCTAAAGGGCTATCAGTCGAACCGCGAAGATAAGAAGACTAGACTCGATCGGAAGCTATAGCGTCCGCTTCAGACACAATTACTAAGACGGGAACGAGGGATACAAGAAGGGAAAAGGCTAGTGTCAGTGCGTAAGGTTTGTCCTCCTAGAGACATTATCAAAGCAATTCCGTCGAGTAGTGGCTCTGTTTCGATTCCTCGGTTCGGAGGGCCGAGGGCAGGAGATTTTGTTAGCTAGGCAACCTATCTACTATAGACATGACAGTATAGGTAAAATACATATAGGGTACGGTGCCAAGTCCTCACCTCCTTCGGCTATAGGTCACCTAACTATATCACACTTGCACTCCGCCCGTAGTGTCAAATCACAGCGACAAGACAGACTCTAGCGGAATAGCATCTCACGCGAGAGATATCAGCTTCTGAAATACGATGGGACGAAGACGATCTTAGACCTAGAGTTCTGAGTTCCTGGCGATCGTTGCATATGAATAATAAGGTTCTACTCGGCATAATCCATGGCTGCAACGAGGCGGCAGGGTCGCCACAGTCTATTGCTTGGTCTTGCACTCAATGCTCGTCGATGTTCCCTCTAGAGCTTATGGCTCGGAACTAGTCTCAATGCTCGTCGATGCTCTGCAGAGCTCATGGCTTGGAAGTAGTCTCAATGCGCGTCGATGTCTTCCTCTGCGGCCTTCGATCAATCCCAAAAACTATCCGAAGATACGAATACTAATCGATCGACACACGAAGGATCTGCGCTGTGCATTGATCTTCCATCACATGCGGCAAAGGACAGTCATAAAATCGGGAACTCCGTCCCCATCCGTAACCCCAATAGATAAGCAATCGATCGAGAGGCTATCTGTTCTCTAGGCATTTTCCTCACCTCCTCTCTGATTTCTAACCGACGACGGCCATCCTAGCTACTCAATCTGATCGCCTCGCTCCCCGGGACTCCCTAAGCAACCTCACCAATTATGTCCCACAATTCTCCCCAACCACTATCCACCACCGCCACTACTACTAAACCCACGCCTAGAGGCGCTGCCCCGCAACAACATCGCCACCACCACTCGCCCTACCCATCCTCCCTCCTGACCCTCTACCTCCCCAACTTCGGCAGTACCCTCGCCTCCCCCTGCTTCGCCATCTCCCGCAGCACCCGCCGCATATGCCGTCGCCGCGCCCACATCTGCAGCCTCCCCCACCCCCTCGAACACGACTTCGACGCCGCCGTCCGCAATGCGAATCTAGAAGATTTGGTGCTTGTGCTGCAGAGGGTTCTCGCGGCGACTGCGTGCTGTCGACATCGACGGTTGAAGGAGGAACATGGGGAGATACAGTTGCGGGCGAGGGCTTATCAAGTGGCGCATGAGGTTTTGGTGAGGGAGAGGGAGAAGAAGAAGAAAAAGAAGGAGGAGGAGGAGGACGAGGAGGTAGGAGGGGCCGTGGATGGCGGTGGCGCTGGTCAGAGTGAGAGTGAGATTGAGATTGCCGCAGTTGGGCGAGAGGAAAATGCTCCCACCGTCCTGGCGGCGATGGACGCAGAAGCGGCAGATGAGGCATGGAGAGACCCCGAGGAAGAAGAATGGAAAGCGATCCTAGCCAATCTTGAACCAGAGTGGAAGTAGTGGCAACATTTCCCTTCCAAGTCAGTGATGGCAACCGTACGCAGAAGGAGAAGGAGAAGAAGAAGAAGCAGGAGACTCGACGAACAACATGCTACCCGACTTCGAAGTGAACTTTCTGGTCCTACGCTCAACGAGACGACAGCCTGGAATTTCGTTTGCACCTGCTGAGCCCAGGGTGGATAAGGAACAAGGCGGCATTAAGCACAATCCGTGCGTGGTTGATTGATTGATGCATTAGATCCATTGAGATGGCAGAGAGAAAGAGAGAGAGAGAGAGAGCGTGGTTGACGCATACTGCTGCTGCAAGCGCTTACATTTTATTGATTGATTCGCAAAAGCTCCAGTCCGCTTACAGTGTATATCGTTCGGGTATAAGCCAACACACTTTCGTCTTCTTCTCTTCTTCCCTTTTGGCTTCGTGGCACATGAACCCTAGATTGAATGCGTGGCTGTTGAGACTAGGCATGAAGATGAAAGTAGCAAGCTAGTGAAGAAGAAGAAGATAAAGTAGCATGTGAAAAAGAAGAGGAAGATGGAGGAAGGTATAAAAGGAGGCGAATTCAAAGCAGTTACATTATACGCATCATCCTTTTTCTCGTACTGCATTGTACATCCGCCCATCTCTATCTTTTTCTCTTATCGGCCATGATGAAAACTCTTCACCTTGCTACATACGTCATCATGGAAGCGACATATCTCCTGTCATAAGTCATTGTGAAATCCATCTACCATCTCTTGTAAGTCGTCGTGAATTCCATCCGACCTTCTTCATAAGCCATCATGGAGTCATACATCCTTTCTCATAAGCCCAGTCCGAATGGTTCGCTCAAGCCACGTCTGTTGGCGTTGGCAGCTCGAGACGGACCGTACCACTAATGTCGTTGTCGTTGTCGTTGTCTGTGGCGTCATTGTTGGCGACGGCGTCGTGGCTGTACTGACCTAGGCTGTGCTATTGCTAGTAGCAATCATCCGGTATGTCCAACGCGTCATCTGAGACCTCATTCAGGTATACCGCTTGTCCTGGCTGCTGTATGATTTCCTGCTGGGAAGGCTGCTGGTATTGTAACTGGTCCTGCTGGAGAAGAGGCCGCGAGAACGGCTGCTGAGCTACAGGCTGATACGATCGCGGCTGGACGCGCTGCTGTCGGACGAACTGCTGTTGGAGAAAACTCTGATGGAGACCGCTGGGGTTGCTACTGTCGGGAAAGCAATATTGATCGGCAGAAAATTGCGGGAGTCCAAGAGTCAGTTGAGTTGGTTGACACGAAGGGTTGGTGTTTGCAGCGCCGTAGGCCATCGTTTGAGAAGAGGAGGCTGCTCCTATCTGTGGGCCAGCCGCGGATAGCGAAAGATCGTGGGTAGATGAATCCGGCGCATCGAATGTTGTTGGCACGCACTCTTGCTCCGATCCCTTCGAGGCGCCAAGACTCCTCGTTCGGGAAGATTGGGCTACTCGACTATGCGCGACGTTCCCGCATGGGCCTGCCGCATATGGCTGGTCACTGAAGGAGACTTCGTCCAACACGGGCAAAGCTGTTGACATGACGTCTTGCTCAGATCTTCTCGGCGCGACTTGGCCAGAGCAGGCTGAACCAGTCCGCGCCACGTCTAGGTGGGGACCAGCCGCAAATCGCTGATCATTGAAGGAGACTTGATGCCCATCTGTTGACATGTGCGACCGCATCGAGGTATCCGAGGACGAAGCAGAAGGGGCAGACGCGGCCCTTTGGTGGGGTCTGAACGCACGTGCCTCCTCGTCGAATATGGATGGGGAATGAGATCTCTTCTTCTGTGGTAGGTGCTGACCTGGCTGGCGTGCCACCGCATCGAGATTTGCAGAAGCCTGGCGTGCGGCGCTCGTGTCGTCGGAAAAAAGCATCGCCTCAGCATTGAGGAATATCCAAGCATGCATGAACCACGTGTAGTTTTTGATCTGCGAGGGATGGACCCGCTGGATGTTGTGGTAGTTGGCCCAGTCGGTCGGAATTTGACGTCGAAGGTAGTCACTCTGAAGCCTAGCTGGCACCTTGTGGGGTGCGCCGCAATCGCCGAAGTGGATGAGGCGTGGTATAATGTAGTCGATCGCTTCGTTACGAGCAAGCGAAACGTAGAGTTGACAAAAGAGCATAGTGCTAGCTCTGTCGGGACTTCCATTGAGTGAGTTCTGACACCGAACCCCGCTACCATTCTCTTGCACACTGTCTGTATACAGACATTGAGTGGCGGCGCAGTGCTCCATCAGCCGCTTGACAAGCTGTGCGAGGTGGCCAGGGCCCTGGGGTTGCGGTATTTTTGAGGCGCTCATGACGATAGTTTCTTGTATGAGAGATGTGTCGAAGTGGTGTTGAACGGCAGAGACGACTTCCAACGAAACAGGTCTGGTGTTGATCAATGGAGACGACTATCTACAAGACAGGTTAGTCGAAGGTGACATAGAGATCAGCTCCCTTACCAGAGTTGAGGTGGAGGGGTGATGATCGATGGGGACGACATCCTACGAAACAGGTCAGTCAAAGGGATGACGAGCAGCGACGGAGATGAGCTGAAGTATATGAGTTGAGGTGGAGTGCTGATGATCGATGGAGGCAAGCTCTGACGAAGCAGATGAGCTGAGGCAGCGATGAGCGACGGAGAAGCGCGAAGAGTTTGACTTGCAGTGGTGGTGGGAATTGCTGAAGGCCAAAGCTTGCCAGGCATTGCACGGATAGCAGTGCACTGTCCTTCGGCCTGCTATGTCCTTCTGAAATGCTGAGACCTCAGCACGGAGACCGCACGGTCATTCGCCATCAATCATCAATGCAGAAGTCCTTGCAGCCGTTCGCAGCCGATTGCATCCCGCTTGCATCCCGCCTGCACGGTCCTTAGAGATGCCAACGCGGAGATGGCCGCCACGCCGAACACCAGTTCGCAGCTTCGGATGATGGTCGCGCGAACAGACGTTCCCCGGCACACTGCAGAGCGTGTGGACACGAGGCTGGACGGGAAGTTCGCTGCCGGTACAAAAGCATTGACCGCAATGAGGCCTTAACAGCACGACACACCCCGGAATCTCTGCAGCAACATATCCCCTGCGGTCCTAGCCGATTGAGCAATGCAGGTGGCTAACAAGTCGACCTGTGTGAGAAGTTGTCCCGTCCACGTCTCGTTCCGTTTCGTCCGCTTTGAGCATCTCGTACTCCTGCTGTTCCAGATCCTCGCGGCTATCTCCGCGCGCAATATCGAAGCCGTGCTCTGAATATGCCTTCCGCTCTCGCATCCGTGTCTGGCTCAGTCGAGCGTGCCTGTGTCGGAAAACACGTGCCTCTCTTCCAGTCCGGCACGGGAAAATGCCTCCTGAAGTTGACTCTAGTCATGGCCGAGCGAAGGCACTCGCGGAAGATGCGCGACAGACGTGAGGTGCCGTACTTCACCGGTCGGATGGGGGTGTCCTCTCATGCTCGACGGAGCGTGGGCGTGGGCGCAGGCGGGGAGATGCATTCGGCGTACATGTGTGGTGGTAGAGGAGGAGGTCGTGTCGGCAGCGTGCGTCCGGGAATGCCTTTCTTCGTCGCCGCTGCCGCTGCCGCCGCCGTTCCCGCCTCGGCCTTCCACCCCTCCACGCCCTCCTTCACGCCGTGTGGCCGTTGTGATGATGGATGTCGTCGTCGACGACGGCGAGGTAAGTGTGGGGTGGGTAGCGAAGGAATGATGAGCAAGGTTGTCGTTGTAAAGTTCAATCAAGGATGAAACAAGACAAGCGTTCTGAAACGATCACAGGATCCTACAGTGCGGCACGGTCGGGACTCGGTCATGCCAAGCATATCAGCCCCGACAACAGGACATGTAAAGTACGTAGGGACTGTGAGGCGAGTAGAACATGAGACTGGTAGGCATTGTCGGGATCCACAAACCTCATATCGCGCCACTCCAATAGATACATACAGCTCTAGGCAGACGATCTTTTAGATCACAACTTCTCCACAAAACATACGGGTGGTAGCAGACTACGATCCTTACTCCTACCTACCCGCATCGACATGCTGACGACTTGTAAGCGGAACTCTGAAAGACTTTACTTCCTAGATGTTAGGAAAGAGAACGACCAACGAGGAGCAACGTACCCCTCAACATCCAGACCCATCGCTCCTCACCCATCACTCTTCCTCGAAACCCTATAACCTTACAGAGCTCCATCCCTCGACAGCGCCATATACGACTTCACCACCTCTGTACAACAGGAGTCGCCCTCCTCTTCCCTCGCTTCCTATACCAACCTTCCACCACCCTTTTCCCTACTGCCGTGCTACTACTCGTACCAGAGCTATATCCACAGCTGTCTACCCGGCGAAAGCAGCCTTCCCTACGAGGAGAGGACACTATGCACGAAGACGTAGAGGATAATAGACCCGAGGAGGGTGGTACGCGAAACTGTTGTTCTTCCATAGGAAGGGCCCCGCGGCTGTCGTTGGCTTTGAGCTCTGCGTAATAGCGTGCCTGGTGGGATACTCTCGTGAGTTCGAAGTCTATGTTGAGGGTGATTTGGAGTTGGGTATCTTGATTCCTACTGGTTCCGGTAGCTGTATCGGAGCTGTGATATGATGCGGCCGTGCTAGCGGTATCGGTTATGTCGAGGAAGGGTGTTGTTATGTCACTTTCGTCTAGGCTCTCTCTCTCCAAGCCAAGGGTGTCTTCATTAATGGTCTGCCAGGCTTGCAGCTCCTTAGCGGCGAGGACTTCTAAGGTGAATGGGTGGGTAGTAGTGGTCGTCATCGTGGTTAAAGAAGAAGTCCTTAGGTGAAATGCCGGATGGGATAGGGAACCTTGATTGTTCGGGGTTGAAATAATGTGCCTTGCTCGAATTTGTATAGGATGTAGGGTTAGAGAAGTTGTCGCTCGTAGTAAGTGTTATTGAAGAGAATATATGCTATTTGGGTATTGTTCCATAGGCTATGTTTACTGTTATATGCACTATCCATCGATTAGCAGTGTCGCTGGGCCTGCAACACGTAGGTACTAGCGCATCATGCAGTCGACACGCTTACTAACGAGCAATTGAAGCATATTGACCAGCGATGCCCCTGTCTCGTGCCCAACAACTATGAAGACACGTCGTCGTTCGTGCGGGTGCTTCAGAGAGATTAAGTATAATGGTTGACACTGCTAGAAGAAGAGTCATGCCGGAGCTGTGAAGCGTCAACTCAAGCCTGCGCTGCTAACAAGTCGGTATAAAGCGCATATATCATCAATACAGTTATACCTCATCCGACAGTCACAATAAAGCATCCTACGAGACTCGCAGCATGTCATAATCTGGAATCTCATTGTCTTTATAGCCATATTACTTAACTGGTTTAACGGCTTCCTTGGAAATGGCTACGCAGGTATCGCTAGCATAGAGACGACTGTCTCCAAAATAAATGAACACACTAAAGACTGATCAGACTCTTCCCAGTCCCACCAGCCCAGCCTCCGTCTTCTCGCACGTAAGCAGCCTCGGTACATTGCATACTATCGTGTAGAGGCCATCTCAGGTCGCATGTCGCGCGCTGCTCTAATCAGTCTGCAGCATCAGAGAACACCTTGGTCCGAAGCAAGCATTCTCGTACCCGTCGGTAGTGGAACCTTCGACAAACGAGATGATGGTAACAATACTAAAGCCCTTCTTCGATCACTGCTGCGGGCGCACTCTCGTCGAGACGGGGCCCACGCTCTCTCCGGGCCCGCACCGTTATTAAGCCCGTGGTCACGCGTTGGTTGCAGCAGTGGGTATCGAACAATTTGCTCGTTAATCTTGACTGATGTCTCGATGTTGCCCTTAATTGCGACTCAAAAGCTGATGCAAAGGCTACTCGATCGCTATACACACCAGAACCATGACCCTTGTGGACGATGATAGCGCAATATTGCTACGGCGTCGTGAAGCTGGGACGCGCGCTAAGGCAGCGTGGTCGAAGAAGTTTGAGCGTTGTCGAGGAAGATGAGTGTATTGCAAGAGTTGCTCGATGCTTCAGCAGAAGCGTCGGGTGAGTACACCCCACCAGTGTCTCCACGATGCCCAATTCATATCCGCTTGATTCCAGCCCAGCAGCAATTGTAAGCTTGAACAGTCGCTTAGGGTGTAAGCTTAAACAGAAGCTTCGTTCTACGTATAATCGCCTCGAAGATTAGACCTGTCTGCCACTCACTCTGTGATCCGATTGAATCAGACCGTTTCGATTCTCAATCCTGTGATATGGCACTCGTGGCGCAGTTCTGCCAGCCCAGGACGAATGTCCGCGTCTGTGGACTGGTGCTGGCCGCGCGGGCAGAGTATAGCGCGGTCGACTCGCGTTGCAGAAGGACGCAGCAACGGTCAAAGCAGGACGTGCAGTGGCCCATTCTACGAGGCCTATGGAATTGATCGGATGAACTCCAGGTCGGGACGATGGTATGGGCGGTTGTGTCTGGTCTGAGTGACGGATGACAGGCGCTGGATATTGCTGTCCCTGATCTGCCATGGACACTTCAGGCGACGCGACAGACGATGGGCCCGACGACACGTGCACAGGCGCCGCCGTACTCGGAGAAGGCCGCGCGGTGGTGGCCATGATTGGCCCGGGGATGGAGTCGGTGGGGCTTGAGTCCGATTCAGCCGGCGGGGTCATCAGCCACATGTACTGCTGCAGACGTGGCAACAAATGCGTCTCCATGTGATATTCGAACTCTTGAAACTCTCTGCCTCGTTGATGCCCGATGTAGTATGGTGCATGGTACGTGCAGGCCGTAGCCTTCGCAAAGTCTCGAACAGCCTGCTTGACACGGGCTGCATCTCCAGTTCGCAGAGCATCCGCGACACGGGCAGCAGACCGATCCCTGACGAGACTCCTGCCCTTCTTTCCTGTGCGTGTACCGCAAATCTCGCCTCTTGTTCTGTGCCAAATACAGGCTTTGCAGTCCTCGGAGCGGAGCAGTCGTTTGACATGCGTGGGGTCCATTGGTCGCGGCTGTTCCAGAGTGGGACAGCACGGTCAGTTTGATGTCTCAGGCCACAGGCATGGCAGATTGCTGGGGCACAGTGTGATGGGGACGTGTGTGAAACATGGCTTGCCGGAGCGAAGAAATGATCCAGACGAAGAGAGACCGCGTTTGCTGGCGGGTCGCAGCGCGTGCACCTGGTGTGGCCTCAGGCACCTGTGTCGTGCACGTGTGGCCATTGCGACCCGACACTGAGCAAAAAGCCGGACTTGAGAGGAACATCGAGGTATACATATGTGTATGTGTCTTCCAGGACCGTCATGCTGTGGTATCAATTTCTGTTTTGATCGCAAGACTGACGCAGCACTTACTAAGTTGGTGATTATTATTATTTGTTTTGATCGCAATACAACCACATGTGTGGAGGGTGCATGCAAGCATGGATGCCAAATTTGGCGTCGATCTCGCTACCAGATAGGCGGGCCCCAGCGACCTGGCAACCCAAGATAATCCCTGCAGCACGTGTGGCTCATGCCCCGGTGCGCATGCGAACAGCAGTTCATGCAGGTCCTGCCCGCTGCGCACAGACGCTCGATGGTCGACCGGGCGCGAACACCTGATATCTGCTCTGGAACATGTCCACGCCGGATCCGATGATTTCCGCTGCCTCGCCGCTCGCACTGCCTTGTTCACACTCCGCTCTCCTCCGAACAACGTTGAACGCGACAGAGAAGGATGAAGCCAAGGAGAAAGTGAAGAGACCGGCAGACGCACGTCATCCATGGATCGTGCCGCCATCATTATGGCTTCCGCCGCCCCCCGCGCCCGCAATCCCGAGCATTTCGCAAAGCTCGTGTGGCTGCTGCTCGTCAACGTGCGCCAGGGAGAATGGCCCAGGCTGCACACGCCGTCACTTCACCGCTGCACCTGGGCTTTTTCGCAATGTCTCCACGTCGATAGCTTCCACGAGAATGGCGATCAGGTGCTGTGTGGACGAACTTTGGGTCCGCAGTGTATACGACCGTTGCATCTACTTTTCGCCCAGCTGTACGGCGCACTTGCACGCGCGGACTGGCCATGCATAGGAACGTTCGCTGCGCAGATCCTCAAGGTCGCCGATTGTGGCCATGCACATCGTGTAGTATGCGATCCTGACCCGGAGCAGGAGAAATCCCAACTCGGCTTCTTCAAGCTACGCCTGCCCTGCGACTGGCCCGAGTACGATGTTCAACATAGCGTGCTACCGCCTGAGTTTAGAGCTGCTATGCTTGCGTCATGGCTGTGTATGCATGCAGAGCAGGTTGCCTTTGGTCCACCGTCCACGGAGTCGGCGCCAGAAATGGAGAAGTTTGTCGACCTCTGCCACAAAGTCGTGCAACAGACTAGCAAGCCCACGTCTCGGAAGAGATCGCGCTCGCTGTCGCCAGAAGAGCGTCGTGTTCGCCAGCAGACTGGATACGGCCAGCAGCCAGCACCCCTTCACAATACAGCGCAGCGGCCAAGGGTCATTCCACGGGCGTCGAGGGCAATCAGCAGGCCTGTAATGCCGACCATGCCCGATACTGCGGCCAGCCATCAGCGGCAAGGAGGGGTGGAAGGTGATATGGCCATTACAGAAAATTATGCTCCGCTGCACGGAAGCGGGTCTCGAAATCCTATCGTAGAGCACTCAGCAGGCTATCAATGCGAGGAGCCTGGAAACTTCAGCTTCGGCTCGGCGAGTAAGGAGTGGCAACCATCGTTGAGAAGTGATCTAGGAATTGTAGGGAGTCAGGCTCGCACGTCAATAAATAACATTCCCCAAGTCTCAACAAGCTCTCGACACAGCGAGGTGCCAGGGACATTCGGCCCAGGGGGAAATTGGGAATCCCTTAGTGCAAGCCATCCTCGGGTGCATGGAGACCTCTCAACCGCTGCAATTCCTCAACACCCGGGAATTGGTCGAGTCCAGGAGCCTGGCAGATCCAGTTCCGAGCTGGAGTGGCAAAACGTGCCGGGAAACGATCCGGTCAGGGCAAAGGATCATGCTCAGCTGCTGGGAGGCATGCCGGCAAACACTTTCCCCCAAAATCATCAAGAAGGGGACGAGCTTGGACAAGTCGGCTTCGGTGCGCCGAGCGAGGAGTGGCAAGGAGAAGAGTGGCAAGGAGAAGAGTGGCAAGGCGAAGAGTGGCAAGGAGAGGAGTGGCAGACCGAAGAGTGGCCAGCCGAGCAGTGGCCAGCCGAAGAGTGCCAACATGATCCTACCAACGTAGAGCGTCATACTGAAGCGCTGGAAGGCACACTAGAGTACTTCTGAACAAAGGAAGCAACATTGTTTGTCATTATCCCACCCAACTCTGTCGTCGGCGAGGAGTCGAGAGTCACATGGCTGGTATCTCAGACGAGAACAAACCCAGCAAAAGAGTAAGTAATGCAACCCAACAAGCGAGGAGCATTACTACCAACCTCACGTTATAGCAGGGACAATATGTTATAGGTACTTTTACATGCCTCTAATTCGAACCTTAGATATAGAGAGAGAGAGAGCGGAGATGTCTCTATCGTAGTAGCATCGGACAGATATCAGTACGCTAATATCTATTTTTAATCTTACTATCCGCATACTAGATTGTGCTACGATGCGGTGGTAGACGCCTTGGTACAGACACGAAGTCTAAATTACGAAGATACTATATAGACACCTATTATACTACTAATTCTAGGGTAGCAGCTTATGTTTCTGGAAATTTGTCAACTAAGCCATCTTACTACCTAGCGCAATTCAAGGTCAATGAGACCGCTTTCTTATGTGCGATAGTATTGATGATAAATGGTGAATGATGAGCGGTGAGTGTTCACTATGTTCGCTTTGCCAAATCTCCTTCGATACTATTTGACGAGGCCGGTCAGGTCCTAGGTTGGTAAAGCTAACCACACCAAACTTCCTTCATTCATCGCTATCAACCGGCGACGCTGATGGCCAGGCCATGGATCCCGTGATACAACCTACTAGATGCTTCACTAACTTTCATCGGTCGGCGATGCATCATCTAACCTCGCCAATACTCATACTTTAGACCTGATCGATGGCAAGCGACCGGCTGCGAGTCGACCATCAACGAGAGTAAACGCTCCCATCTGTTCCATTTCCCACAGGAAAGATATTTATGTGCGCCTTCATCGCTCCTAGCGACGTTGCTTAAAGTCATTATAGCCCACTAATACCTTTCTTCAGCACCCTGTCGTATATATTCTTTTGTCTTCAACCAACAACAGCCATTGCTATCTCCCTCGCCACATATGGCTTCCAGAGGAAAGTGGGCCCAACACCGAGCAAAGTATGAAGCATACTTCGAAGAGAACGACATTCGCTCGGTGTACCGACTGAGTCCCACCCATTTCCTCGCACTGTACCAGCTTACAGGCCAAGAGGCTGACACCTACAACATGGCCAACTTCCTCACCAACTTCCTCGTGAAGCAGTGGGGTGGCGATGCGCAGCCCCTCAATGGGCGCCGCAAAAGCGGATGGGTAACTGATCTTGTCAAGGAGGCGGCGGCGCTGTTTGTGGATGATGGGAAAGCTGATGTAAGGCAAGTCCGAGGGTCGGGGAACACATCCAAGAAGCATGCTATGGGAGGGAGTACCCAGGGTGCCAAAGCCGGGAATCAGAATCTTATGGACGTGGATTCCGAAGGTCTACGTCAAGGCAGCGAGGAGCACGTCGTACCTTCCGAGCACGGTACAGACCTGCGTGAGCATACGCTGAGCACCCGCGAAGAGAAGCTCGCCCAGGTGGAGAGAGAGCTTGAGCATGCTCGCCAGCGCGACGACCACCGTCGTGAGAAGGTGATGCACCAATTTCACCAGCGTGATAGCCAGCAAGATTCCCGTCAGCTGGACCTTAATCAGATGGAAGAGACTCTTCGACAGCGTAAAGGTCAGCAGGAGGCTCGCGAAAAGGAGCTCAATCAGCTGAGTTGTACTCGAGGTGGTGAACCAGCTCAGCAGGAACTCAATGAGTTGGAGAAGGCCCTCCGTAAGCGTGAGCGTGAACCGAAGGCCCGCCAGGAGGAGCTCGATCGGTTGGAAGACGTTCTCGAACAGCGCGAGGACGAACAGAAGGTTTACCAAGAGGACCTTGACGCGCTAAACGATTCTGTCCTTAAGCAGAAGCGCGAACAAGCCGCCCGCCAAGAGAATCTCGATCAGCTGAACGACTCTCTCCTCGAGCGCGAACGCAACCAAGACGCCCGCCAAGAGGAGCTCGACAAGCTGCAATCTTCTCTTACCCAGCAACGCCTTCACGCCTACCACGACACCTACGCACCCCCGTCCAACCTCCCCACCCCACAAAACCTCAACCTCAACCTCAACCTCCCCGACAATTTCATACCGCCTGCCCTCCACCTCTGGTCCACTACGGTCCAATCCTCTTCTTCCTCCAAAAGCGAGAGAGCCAACTACATCGACACCTGCAAAGCTTACTGCAAGAGAATCGACACCAAGGACCTTGAGAGAAGTTTAAGAGAGGTGGCTGCGGCAGTAGACGAGGGCAAGATCATTCCTGCTTTAAGAGTGCTGCGGCGGGTTGTGGGGAGCTTGCTCGGGGCTTGTAAGTAAAAATTATGGGAGGGAGGTGAGTACGGGAGGGAGGAGAGGGAGAGAGGGAATGGGGGGCGAACCGGGGGCAAAAGACAAGCCGAAGAGATGCGGTATCGGACGAGATTCTGTTCTATCCCGCGTCAAGCCCAACACGGCATTCGGGAAAAACTCGATACTTGCTCGATAAAGATGAAGGTGAAATTCCATGACCCACACTGAAGTCGATCACGAACGAACGAACTTTCTCACTAAATCTCTCTCTCTCTCTCTCCCCAACGCAAAGCCGGTAGCAGAATATGAATCCATTCGTAGAGGATTTGCCCCCCCTTCTTTTCCTTTCCCCCTAAGCTTCGCAAACGCATTGCGGACATGGCGGTGCTGACGTGATTTTAACGCGCGGAAACAGAAACAACAGCCTGTAGCAATGTCAACGTCAATGTCAATGTCGGTTCATCAAACTCACGAAGCGACACGGGGACTGCTCATTTCGCTCCGGGGATGGGGGGGCCCGACTGCGAATGATATAATTCTTGTCGCCAGCCTGAGGCCTCAAACCCCTTGTCGGCGACAGTTGAGTGGAGGTTGAAAGTTGGTGTTCAATCCCTTTCGTGTATAAGTTTCCAATCGAGCCCGCGGGTATTCAAGAAACAGTCCGTGTCAGCACCACCGCCTTCGCCATGCGCCGAGGGCGTCGAACTATACGGGTTGTTGGTCGTGAACTTCAAGTGCGTCCCATCTAAGGGATTGTGTGTGAGAGAGAAGTAGAGGAAGAGGTCTACGTATAGAGATGAAAGTGAAAAAAAGAAAAAGAAAACAGGGGCTAAGCAGCCTTCTAGGTCGACATCGAAATTCTTTATCATTTCTCGCCCTGCTCTGTAGCTCTTTTCTTCTCTATCCACCGAAAACAGCAGCACCTAGCCTCCCACTCCGCCTACGCAACACAGCGCCCTCGCCACCAAGCCTACCCCGCCGATGGATCGCCGCCGGCTGTCGCTTGCATCGCGTGCGGCTCTCTTGCATAGCGGTGTGCAAGGACATGCTACTTGCTGTCTGGGGGATGATTCTGTGGCGAGGGCGAGCGAGGCCTCCGGGTAGTGCTGGTGTGCCGGAGCGGTCGCGGACAGCTTGTTCGGGTGGTGGGAGCGAAACCGGTTGGCTCTGTGCTGCTCCGAGGACGCTGGGAATGGCGGCGGTCCTGTTGGGATGATGGCGGCCAGCGATGGTATTGATTTTGGGGAGGCTTGGAGTGGTCGTGGAAGATCCATGAGCATGAGCAACATGTTTGTCTGTGGTTTGGCTTAGGGATTGTGATTGCTGGATGATGAGTTGAGCTTCGGACTCCCACGACCTGGTACACTGTGTTGTCGACTGCATGAGTGCAGGAGTATGTACAGAGACGACGGGCGGTGGGGGCGCCGGATTGTTGGTGGCAGGCAACACCATCAGGCGGTCCGGTGGATAACCTTGGTCTGTATATGACAATGGCTGAATAGCTTCAGCTTCAGACGTCAACGATTGCGTACCTTGTGCCGCGAGCTGCACGATTGGTGCACACCGTGGAGCGACGTGCGGCATGTTCATCACGTTAGCGGGTGGCAGGCTGATGCTGGCAGGTGACACGCCCTGATTGTGTGTTGGAACACTTTGGTCACCCAGTCCGCTTGTCGGTGATGGCGTGTGTTGCATGTTGGCAGGAGACATGCTTATACTGTGCAGTCCTCCTTCTGGCGACGATGAATGAATGAAGGCAAAAGAAATGCTCAGATCGTGTGTTGGTCCGCCATCAGGTGATGATGGGTTTGGCAGATAGAATTGATCCAACCACGAAGAATCAAGTTCCACCATTTGTGCCGACCAGTCAGACTGAGCTAGGAGCGGAAAGACTTCTTGGGTATTGGCGTCTTGACTTGCTTTCGGCGGGATGACAGGACCGGCCATTTCCCAAGGTGGTGAGTTTCCGTCCTGCTGTGGATATGTGTGAACGGAGTGTGGATCTTGGGACTGTGGCAGGTCCGAATCCACGTTTGACTTGAAATGGATTGCCTGCATGCTGGCCGGCAGATCTCCAACCTGTTGTTGTCCGATAATCGGCAGCTGGTCCATGTTCGCGTCGGATGAACTTATCTGGGGGCTGGAAGGCATACCCGTACACTGTTGTTCGTTCATCGACAGCGATGTTATGTTCGACGGAGAAGGAACTCTCTGGAGGTCGGACGTCAGATCTCGAGACTGTTGCTGATCCATTTGCGTCGGGTACAAAGTCGACTCCGATGAGCGTCGCTCAGAGCTGGTAATCAAATTGGTACTCTCCTGCTGGGTCATCGGAAGCGGACTATCCATGGACTCGGAGGAAGATGTCTCGAGGCTGGCAATCCACTCTGCAAGCTCTTGCTGGTTTATCTTCTCCCAACTCATCTTCGACGCGGACGAAGCAGGCTTGTTGCTGTCGGCATGTTGGATATCTATTCGGAGCGCATCATGATTAAGATCAAATTCCGCATCTTGATCGTCAATGTAGGGCGCATCGGCATCGGCATCGACGACCGATTCACCTACCGCCGACTCACTATCAGTCGATACACCATCAGCATCAACATCGGCGGTCGCAGGGTCTTCATCCTGATCGCCCATGTCGGCATCCTGTGGAAGAGCGCCGTCAGGATCCGCCATCTCCCTTGCTCGGAGAGCAACCAGTGCCGGCACCACAGTATATGCAATGTAGTACTTCATATCGTGAATCTTGCGGTCAGTGAGTTTTGGTGGCCGATGGTAGACGCAGGCTACGGCTCGAGCGAAGCGGTAAATCTCCTTCTTTATGGCCGGTGTAGACGACTTCTGGACGGCATGGTGAAGGGCGTTGCAGTGTTGGTTAAGGACGTCCGCGGGCGGTAGGCGGACCAGTCTGCTGCAGACAACGCTCTTACCTTTCTTGCGGTCGGCCGCCCAGATGCAGCTATGACCGGCTTTGCAGTAGAGTAACTTGCAGTAGACTTGTGTGATGTCGTACGGAGGCGCCATGTTGGACGTAGATAGGGATCGACGAGAGAGGATTAGATGTCAGTAGTGGGTGATAGATATGGCGAGAAGGTGTCTTGCTAGGTCAATCGAACTATGACTGGCCAACCAGAGATGAAGGCCTTTGTACGGGGATGTTGGCAGTGGTGGATGATGAGAACTGTGTCTTGTTGATCGACGACAAAGAAGTTCCGCTCGTAGAAGATGACGGTCTTTAAACAATATTCTGGTAGTGGTGGTCGACGACAGTCGTCCACATACAATGCATCTGCGCGGGAAGCGGCTCGATAGCATACTGCCGTGCGCTACAACTGCTGGATGGTACACTCCCGTGCACTCTAGTTGCTTAATCGGATACTCCCGTGCGCTGCAAAGACTTGATGGGCACTTGCTTGATAGGACACTCCCGTGCGCTTCCCGTGCACTGCGTATAATTTCATCGTATCGCATACGCTTCTATGCACGCGCGGGATGCTGCATAAAAGCAGCTCAGCGAGCATTTTTGGATCGTAGCTCAGCGAGCATCGATGGCGATGGCGATGGCATAGGCAGCTTCTGCCATCTGGCAGTCTTCCATGCGAGTGCAGGACGGATGGTATAGATTTCTCTCCCAGCAAAACAAAACATGTAAGGCGTTACTTGGGCGGTGCATAGGAAGAAGCCTAGTAAGTAGTGCGAGAAACGCGAAAACTAGGGTACGGATCTACTATAGAAGTCCGGACGGCTTGATGCACGTGACCACTTGATGCACGGCTTTTTAAACATTCACCAACATCTTGTAACATTAATATCTCTATCAATACACAACGGATTGAAGCCAAATTGAAAACTGAGATAGCTCTATATACAGTCTTTCATTTTGTAAGCTTATAGCTACGGAGGTATACTAGTTGTCGCCTTGTATGGCCTAAGCTAGTGCTTAGCAGTTCTAGAGGTATTATAT
>AWYE02001033.1:0-10809 GCA_000504385.2 Exutisphaerella laricina CBS 326.52 | reverse complement strand
ATATAAAAGTCAAGATGGCCGGCCGGCTGGTAGGTTATCGCCTTAGAAATTACTTCGTGCCACTGATGACAGTTCTCCCGACTCCCAGAGCCAGGATCTTCTCCGAAGCATGCTCCGCGACAGCGACGATGAGCGCGCTCGGGTTGGTCGACACCATTCCCGGAAACACCTAGAAAGGTCACACAGACGTTAGTCTCATTTGTCTTCTCAGGCAGTAGCTGTAGTAAGTAGTAAGTAGTAGTACAGAGGGGAGGGTTTTTTCTTACCGAAGCATCCACAACGAACAGATTATCCGTGCCGTACACTTGCGTATTGGGATCCACCACAGCAGTGCCATTATGCTCGCGACCAGAGTCCAGCCCCATCTTACAAGTCCCGATCCAGTGGTTCGCGGAGCGCGACGCAGTAGTACGCGGATACTGACTCAGGAAATTGTCCAAAGTCTGGTTCGTCGGCGGATACACCATCTGGAAAGGGTGAACGCCGATAGCAGTCCTGAGAATTTCGATCCCCGTCGTCACTGCCGCGACATCGTTCTCGTCTTGGAGGTATGGCACTTCTGATACTACCATGTCGAGACCTGCGTTGATGCTTGCTCGGCCTCGACCGAGGGATCCGCGGCCGAGGTATTGCGAGATGGTTATGGAAGAGTTGCTGGTGATGCCGTGACTCGCTTCCACACGAGCGGTGTATTGCAGTTGGCGCGTGATGCCGTCGGCGCCTTCGATCTCTTGCCAGAAGACTGCGGCCAGGTTGGGCGCTGATTGAGCGAGCATGCCACTCCGGCTGTCGAGGTATTGGTCCTTGTCGGCAGTGATCGGATGGTCGTACGCGCCGTACCAGTCGTACTTGGTCACATTAGGATGGGTAATGACGATGTCGGTGTTGGTGTGGTCGTCGAGATTGTGCCCGACTGGCAATGCGATCCAGTCCGAGCTATCCACCATTTTGTCGCCTTCTGTCTTGTTGACGATCTCAAGTTGATCTACGGGACCAATGCCAGATCGAAAGAGAATCTTCGGCGTGCCGAAAGCTCCCGAGCTGAGGATGACTTTGCCGGTGTTTGCTGTGACATTAATTGTCCCACATTGGCCACCAGAGAGGAACGCTTCGACCTCGACACCAGTGATTCGGCTGCCATCGCGAACGACCCGCGCCACGGAAGTGTTCATCACCATCTCGAAGTTCTCCCTCTCATTCGCAGAAACCAGATACGTAGCCATCGGACCACCTCGCTCGCCATGGCTGAACATATAATTCGGCCGTGAAACCGTATAGTTCTTCTCCCCAGGCACATCATCAGCAGTAACATTACCCCAACCCGCAGCGACCAGCGCTCCAGCAACAACATCGTATGCCTGAGGCTGGTGGATGACATTATCCGTGCTAGAACAGCTCGTAAAAGGCACCCGCTCAAAGGTCCGATCAACAGCAGCCTGCATATCAACGCCCTTCCATCCCTCGGGGAAGTTGTAATCAAAGTCCGTAGGATTCGCCTTCCACCATAGTCCAGCATTGACAGCAGTTCCACCACCCAGAACACATCCGGCCATAACACCAACATCATCACATGCGATACCAGCAGAGTCTTGCCAGATCTCATTGTCCAGGCCAGGAACGTCGAAGCGAGAGAGATTCGTGCCGACGAGCCAATCTGGTCTCATGGTCCCGCCCCAACGCCCTGAAGATGGGGGACCCTTCTCGATGAGGAGTACGCTGGCGCCGCTTTCAGAGAGCTTATCTGCCATGGGGATGCCGCCAGCGCCTGCGCCGACGACGATGTAGTCCCATGTTCTGCTAGTGACAGAGGTGTCTTCTGCACAAGACGCAGATGTCGTCGTCGCAGTCGCGGATGCGGACGCTGAGGCTATGTTTCCAGTGGCGGTGCCTGTCGCCGTAGCAGTGCTGTTGCCGACAGCATATGGGGCGCTGCTGTTGGAGCCGGCGGATGCTGTGGCTGTAGCCAGGGAGATCCAGTCCGTGTAGGCAGTATTACGCGCCGAGTTCACCGTGGCAGCGACAATGCCGGCATTTGCATGCTGTTGGAAATCAGACCCAGCATCGTCCGGGGTGGTCGGAGCTTGGGTAGCTTGTGCCCAGCCGAGGAGTTGTGCTGCTGCGCTGGTAGTCTTTGGAATCTGAGAGCCCGAGACACCATCTTGTTCCCACACCCAGCAGTTCTCACAACGGTAGGTAAGTGAGTAGTGCGTGGCATTGATGTTGGCGTCGATGACAGACAAAGTTGCATTGCCTGAGTAGACCTCCGGCTGTACATATCCTGAAGCATACCGAAAAGAGGTCATGATGTTTTCGCCGTCGACCCAGGTCACGAGCATGAGTGAAGAAGTCATGCCGGATGTATGCGAATAGCCCATCCAAGTGCCACTGTCCGGTATCGGTACCACGAGTCGGCCAATATATTCATCTTTGTAGTCTTCTTGTGTCGCCGCCGGAAGAGCCATGCCCCATTGCGCGCTGTCGCTGCCAATGCCGGTGTCGATCGTGGACTGCCAGAAGACAATGCCATTGTCATCGGTATAGGAGGCGAACGTCTGCCCCGTCACTATAGATACAGCGGCAAACAGTGAAGCGATGCCGGATAGCTTCATCGTAAAGAACGTGATGCCCCGCTTGGAGGACGAATGCGCGCAGTAGAAAAGGTAAAACAATGGCTGTCAGTCAAGACTGAACATGGGGGTGAAATGACAGGACGCTCTGAAGAGCAGAGCAGGAGAAGCTTACAGACAATCATGATGGAAAGACACGAGGGCACTGCCTTATACTCCATCGTGTCCTGATAGGTTCAGCGCCAACATATCTTGACGTGGCTGTACGTGGGTAGCGTGGCATCATGTTGATTGTGCCGACCAAACATGATCATTATGACTATGCTGTTGTACGTCGACTCTCCTAGGTGGAAGAATAAGCTGCCTGACAGCGGTGGCAAGTTGATGAAGCAACCATTCTTGGTGTGACATGCCCAGACTTCGAGATCGCTAAGCGAACTGTTCTGCAACGGCGCTTTGAACGGCAGATTGATTGCACTATATTGCACAGTCAGTCTTTGCAGTCATACCTTGTCTGACTCACAGCATGAACTTCGAGGAGAATGGTACTGTTACGTGTGCTTGGCGGTCGAATTGAATCTTGTGGTGTTCACCATGATCGATGCTGATAACTTCCAGCAACTTTCGTAGTAAAGTACACTGCGCTGTCGTCCACGTTCCGACTACCAGAATTCTCCAGCACTGTCGTTGCAACGCCTGCCCTTCTGTACGCCAGCAGGCGGCGGCCTCCTCCTGCGCCGGGTCATGCAGCCAGAACTCCGTAATGCTCGTTAACTGAGGGCCGAAAGTTACCACTCGCGTCCAGATGCTCATACATGCGTTGACTTGTCATTTTTCATCATCCTCATCGATGTCCAATGCTTCAGGGTGTCTGTAGACGGTCAGTAGGTCAGAAAACAAATGATGTCATGACACACAACGCACCCAAGCAGATTCTTGATGTTCTTCATCTCATAGTGCTTCTTGCGCATCGCTTCGAATTTGTCGTGCTTTTCACGCTCATCTGGTGTCATGTTCTCGTTCTCGCCGTGGTGGCCTGTATCTTCCATTGGCTGATCCTCGTCGACATGAACCTTGCGCTCCAGCTCACTTTCAGTCTGGGTAAGAGGCTCCATCTCCGGCTCGCCGAGGTCAAGACCAGGGATCTCAGCCTCTTTGGACCGCGATCCAGAAGCCTTTCGTCCTCTTGGCTTGGCTTTGCTCATGTCGAGCTCATCCACATTCAGCTCCTCTGCGTTGAGGTTTGACATCTCTTCCTCGTCCTCAGTAGGATCATATGTCCCAGCATATGGGGTCTTTGGCTCGTCAATCTTCATCTTGCCTCCCATCTGTCCCTCGTTCAGATAGAGATTAGCCTCATCCCACTTCAGCCTCATGCTGCCCTCCTCATGATCACCGTTCGCGACAGGGCCACTGTTGCCGCTCTGCGAAGACTGGCGCCGACTGATGCTTCCTCTAGGATTACTGCTGTTGCGATGGTGCGGACCCGCATTGAGTTCGGTGTTCATCTGAGTGATTTCCTTTTCGGAAAGCTCTCGTGGTGGCATGCCAGGCCTGTCAGTGCCATCCGCTGGGCCGTCATGGTTGTTGGAGGGGATAGGATACTGTTCGGTGGTGGGACTGATGCGATCGTCAGGCGAAGTAGCCTGGTAGGAGCCCGAATTCTTCAGGATACCTGCTGCCAGTGAGCCAAACGGCTATTGTCTACAGCGGCAGTGTTGTTGAACATACCTTTCGGCCTCTTAAGCACGGAGGTGGGTGAGGTCTGAGCAGCCGCTGTCTGAGCCATGGTCGATGTGGAAGTGGAGGTTCACCCAAGGAGAGGGTGGTCGTCGGGGTTATGGAGGACGGCGAGACAATTGTCTTGTGACGACCAGCGGAGCCGCAACACGTGAAGGCAGGTACTGAAAGTGGCACGAGCTGCAGGTACACTGCAATTGCTCCGGTGTGCTTCTCCGTGTAGTATTGAGGTATCGTCGTGAAGTCAATGTTGTGCTCTCGAAGGTGCTCCGTCCGTTCAGCCCGCTTGGCAGTACGTAGTGGGAGTGTTGCAGTGCAGTGGGGTGATGGCCAGGACGCCGTTCCTTGCACGGCTTGTGATCTACCACAGCACACCCGAAAGCACTCTCTTGCATGAAGCAGACGATTAGACTCTCGGAATGACGCACTTGCAAAATGTCTGTGCGCCGGCTATACCCTTCGGCTGTGGTCGGCGACAGTACGTAGGAGGTAGCACGATTTCACATGCCATCAGCCTGCATTGACATGGCATACACATACCAATGTTATTCAGTAGCGCTGTATGAAACTGAGCATCATTGGGTGCTAGCAACCAGGCTGTCTCGATCGCGGTGGAGACAATGTATCACATGTTCGGAGACGTTCTCATGGCTAAGGGCGAACGACACAGCTACGGCATTTTCAGTCCAATCGGTCAGATCAGAATGCACTGTAGCGACATATTTCGCACCAACGACATCGCCTACTTGCACCAGAGGAACAGTATGACTGCCGGCGCTGCAGGCTGGCGAACAAGTGCACGCCATGTAGCTCCTTACAGGGAATAATTATATTAGGCTCAAGCGCCGCGCCGACTGTGTGCTGGCACTTCTCGTGAACTTGAACTCCATGTCCTTCCACAAACACACGATCGGAACAGGTCACTGCTGTACCTACTTGTTCGAGCGAAAGAGCGAAAGCTACGATTCTACTGCACCTCGAAGAAGAGTGGAATGCCCGCAGCGAATGGGCGGGCGACCGTCCAGTTCAAAGTCCAGCAAGCTCTGGAAGCACATGCCACATGTTCCGTTTCACCATGCAGCCTGGTTCGTCTCGTGGCACTTCTTCAGCACTAATGCCGAGCATGTGCTAGCACCGACCTTTACTTAAGCATGTTCGATGCAAAACCACGAAGCTTCCCTCTCAAGCCGTGCTTTCCCGGCTCTGCGCCAGCATCATCTCGACCAGGAGGTGGCGGAGGAGCTTCTCGATCGTATGGCTGGCCCTCGCTGCTGTGCCGTGCATTCGGCATTGCAGCACTGCCATCGCCAGCTGCAGATTTGCCACCGACAGCGACAGTGAACAGGACAGGATCACCTGCATTGACCTTGCCGGATTGGTCTTCGCCGTCGTCAGGTTGCACATCATCTATCAGAATCGAGTCAGCGAGTGCAGTCAAGCGCATGCTTCGAACCATCCATTGACGTACCGTACGCGAATGCATATCCCTTCTTATCAACATTGTGCTCATGCACCAACCTCGCATAATGATTTGTCGGATCCTGTCGATAGAACGTGTCTGGCGGACTCGGATGATCCTCACACTGGCACAAAGTACTCCTCACGAACGCAGCCGCAAGCCTGGGAATAATGGCATTCCTCGTCGGCGATGGTCCAGTCGTAAAAGGCCCACTGTTACACCCTAGAATATCCGCAGTAGTCGGCTTCTCAAACTCCTCATCCCCAATCTTCAACTTTCCATTCTTCCCAACACTCCCCTCCAGCACTCCCGGCCCAGCCTGCGTGTTGATCTTCATGCTGACCCCTTTCCCATACCGTTCCCAAACGTCATCAACATGACTTTCATAATATCCATCAAACCCCGCCCCGACAGCACCTCCATGTGTAGCATTCAAGATCCTGAGATTCCTCCCCTCCTTACTCACCACCAACTTCTCCCACGGCCTCCCGTCCTTCCTCGTCTGCTCCCCCAAACTCTCCGCCATCCGATCTATCCCATTGGGCGGCATTCCCGCCACATGCTGAATCTCCCCAGAATTACTCTGCAACGTGATCGCAATGGGGATCCTTGGGACGAAATCGACATAACTGATATTCGCATACAATTGTGCATCGTTGAGCGTGAACTCCGCGAATCCAAAATTGACATTGGCATTTGGGTCGCTGGGGTTTAGGACTGAGGGTTCGACTAGAGCTGGACCACCGGGATTAAGGAGAAATGTTAGGTTGCCTTCTGCGATCCAGATTCGCCCGCCGGCGATTTGGGGAATTGTGATGGTGGTTGTGTTGCCTGGTGGGCCGAGGTGCATGGCGCAGTCTTCTTGGAGGGGAGAGCCGATGTCCTTGACTTCAGTTGGGAAGTACAGGTCTTTGCCGTTGGCTTTGAGGAGGCACCGCTTGCCGTCATGTTGGATGGCTATACCAGTGACGTAGGCATGAAGGTTGTCAAAGTCGGAGTCGTTCTTCAAGGCAATTTGGAGTGAGTCTGGCATGTCGCCGTCGCTTTCTCCTTGTTACTTTTGGTGTGAGGATTGTTTGTGGCATGTTGAGGAAGTTGTAGTCGTTCAATGCTGGCAGCTAGATCCACATCCGGGCTTTTCGTTGGCAAGGATGCTTGGATGAGATCATCTTCTGGCGTGCCAAGTTCGAGACGCGCTTTGCATCTTCTTTCTCCGCATCAACATCGACATCAACATCCTTACGCCGGCAGCAATGCCATCACGCTGGTCAGGCCCTGGAGATTGGAAGCTGACTCGCGTCGCGACGACCGTTGATCAGGGAAGTCGCTCTAATGGCTTCCAACGAAGCTCTGTGCAAGATTCCTGGCCAGTCTTCTAGACAGACGTCCGCGTTCTTGTGGGCTATGTTGGAGCAATGGTCCTTCAGAGTGGCCCGTGAGATATCAGGCTGGGACGACCATTCACCTTTGTCCGAGTACGGTACCGACACAGAGTGTTGAGCATCGGATCTCACTTCACAGACTTGCAGCTTACAGGCTGAAATTGTACATATGCACTATGGTTGCTTCACACTCCGCGCTCTCCTCATCATAAGGGTCTATGAAAGACAAGGTAACTCAAAGATAAGATTAGCGCTAAACCTCCGTCAGGCACTTCAGGACACCTGCAGCAGTAGGGTTGCTGTGGACATTGCTCTACTGCATCGGAGAGTACCGAGTTGGTCTGCAGCTTTACAAGAGATACTTGACAAAGGAACATGTCCGCCATTGGATCCCAGGCATGCAGCCAGCCTGCATGCATTCGCTGTGTCCACTTTTCGTTTATAGCACCTCGCAGCAGTCCGTCTCTATCTCGCAGCACTTTGCCTCTACCTCGCAACACCGTCTCTAGCACAGACTGCTACCCTCTTGACATGTCTCTTTGGGAGACAATCGACCGCGTGAAGTTCAAAAGTGGTATCAGACAGTTATCCAAAGATGCGAAGGGCAGGGCTCTCATAAGCCGCACAACTGTTCCAGTTGTACCAGCAATTGAGCACGACGAACAGGCGTTCGGGCTGAAGTTTGCGACGGAGAAGAAGCTCGCTGAGGACTTTGCTTTTCTGGCGTCCTCCGAAGCAGGGCCTGGTGGCGTCTCCGCTGCTACAGTGAGCTCTCCTCGATGGGATGGAGACCTGGTCATCAGTGTTGCAAGCAATCAGAAGATCAGTGCAGACACGAAGCAGTCTCTACAGGATATTACTTCAGTACTCCGCGACTTCGCTCAGAAGAGTACGCAAGCTGCTTTGACTGTCTGATGCGCATCAGCTGATAGTCGCAGGATCCGTGGACAACCCAAACGTTGAGGCATGTGCTGGAGACTGCCTATATGCAGTCCTGCAAGCACATAGAAACAGGATACTTGGTCGCATTGGTTCATCTTACTATGTTGCGCCACCCAGCAGTGGATCCAGACGCGTCGTACAGCTATTAGCCGGTCTAGAAGCAATAAGGGACCAAGCTGCTACCAAATCAACAGGACGAAAAGAGATCCTAGCTGAGTTACTTGTCGACCTCAATAGGCTGGTGACTACCATCAGTGCGTTGAACAAGCATAGTCCTACAGCAGACTACAAGCCTTTTGCTGAAGTGTGCAAGGCTGCCTGTACGCTCACGAAAGACGGCATCTCCCTCGAAGCACGCCTGAAAGTGACCGGACTACCCCTCTCGTTCATGGAGACCACAGAGGCTAGGCACGTACAGGCCCTGGCGAATTACTGGCGCATCTGCCTCTACGTTGCCCAAGCCGCAAGAACATATAGACGCAATTTCAGAAAACTGCAACTTGCTTTCGTGCGATTCGGAAACAAGAAGAACACCGTACACGCTGAAATGCAGCTTCTGCTACACCATGAGCGAGACCTGGGGGGCTTCCGACCACGGGTTATTCCTGCAAGCAAGAAGCAGTGCTTTTTGTGTAGCACATTCATGAACGCCTTTGGTTGCTACGCTCGGGTGGATACTCATGGTGTGATTTATCCAAACTGGTCCATTCCTGACCTGAATGACTACAATCCCCAGCTTCGGTCCAGACTGGGTTCTGCTCTAC
This sequence comes from Exutisphaerella laricina CBS 326.52, assembly GCA_000504385.2. Taxonomy (NCBI): domain Eukaryota; kingdom Fungi; phylum Ascomycota; class Dothideomycetes; order Mycosphaerellales; family Mycosphaerellaceae; genus Exutisphaerella; species Exutisphaerella laricina. Next base: position 1,955 of record AWYE02001033.1, on the reverse strand, counting down.
GAAAAACTGCGCAGGTTATTGACACGGTTACATCAATGGAGTCATGGGAGAAATGGCAAGCTTCGTCGCTAGTCAAGGCTCAGAGCACACTTGCTCTTCATCTGGACGTCGTGCCGTCACCTGTGGCCTCTACCGTCATAAGCGAGGTGGGATTGCCTTCCACTATGGATGGTGGTGAGGAAACTGGAGTGTCAATCCCTCCTATTCTCCTTGTCCGGCAAGAAATAGATCGCGTCAAATTACACCTTCAGGCTTTGGAACCTACCTCAACGGAGCCTTGTCCGTCCATCATTCTTGATGAAGTCGGAAACCCAATCATTGATGTTGTAGAAGATTTCTATATCAAAAGTACGAGCAGCGATAGCCTCGTTCGCCACGATAGTGCCAAGGACCTCGACCCTGTTACATCATTCAATACTGCCGTCACGATCAGGCCGGCAGGTCTACAAACCAACGATCGAACCTTCAATGCCACAGGACCTACACATGCACAAAGCTCACATCCGATCGTAGGCGACTCTGAGCTGGAGCTGGAAGACATCGGCAGATCAATACCTGAGACCGCGATGCGTCAAGCCGTATTACTTCTTGCGCCAGGCGCGGTCGAGCGCAGTTCGGCGCCAGCGACAACAGGTCAAACCCAGACTTATCATCAAGGCCGTCATAGCCAGAAATCGCTTCAATCTGGTCTTGTTGACAGAGCCCAAGACCAGTACAGCAACATTGCATGTACCTCAGATGTGGACGACAACAAACCCATGTGCCACGACAGCATCAATAACATCGAGCCTGGCGGGTCTTCTCATAGATATTGTGTGATAGGCCCGGATAAGCTAGAGGTCATCAATGGGGCCTTCCAAACGATGGACTTTTCGGCTGCACGATCATCGCATACTGTTATAGACATAGCGAGGCTGAAGGAAGGTGAAGAGATTACGTTGGAAAGAGGTAATCATGCTAGTGAAATAGCTCTCGTATTACGGCATACGACATATCAAGACCGAGCTGTACGGCTAATTTGGCATCAAAGGAAATGATTGTCTTTCTGACGACGAGCAAGCAATGGTCTCCCAGTCTCACGACCTAACGAGGGAGGCTTCGAGGTAGAGTGGAGACCTCTTCTCATCGCCGAAGCAGTTGGTGTGGAAAATGCGTTCCTTAGGTGTTCTGAATTGGCTTCGAGTACCCTCGAGCAACGCGGAGAAGCGTCTGTAGTCATTCACGGCAGGTCGGTGTCCCTGCAATTTGAGTTGAGCGCGATAGCCCGTTCATACTTATGCCTAGCTGTGACACTGCCGGACGGATAATCCGAGCGCTTCGTGGCCGTGGCAGGACAATTGCCGGCCTGTCATACATGATAGTAGTGCTTGATCGTATGTCCTAAGAAGCGGAGACACACTCGCCCTTGACAAAGGCCTTCCTATCTTCACACAGCTTCCTCACAGAGGCGATGAAAATGTCTGACACTTGGTGATTGAGAGGCTTGCTTTCAGCGCTTTGCTGCGCCGTGGGTAGTATCACGAGCTTCGTTTGCCGCTTATGACGAGAAACACCGAACACTTTCGAACGAGAAGTTGCATTGAGCATCGTCTATGGCTAGAAAGCTTTCCTGTAAACGGCCGTGCACTTTCCGAAGTGAGCTATGGGTTGCGCTCCAACCTATTAGTATCTTGCCGTCAAAGTGGAATGCTGGCCCGAGGAAGGTTAGTGTTAGGATCTATAGCTCGCTGACATGGGCTGGATGGTCTGTTGTTGTTGTCGTAGCACTTGAAACATCCTTGCAGCAGAACCCGTATTGACTTCGAATGAGCGGCATTGCTAGGCTGCGTTGATTCATATCGAAACTGGTATAGGGTATCACTTGAGCGAGGCGTTGATGTCGTGCAGAGGAGAAAGAAAGGGCATAGTTCTATGTTAAGACGGCGCGCGGTATCTACCAAGCGACAAAACCAAGT
>AWYE02001031.1:0-11040 GCA_000504385.2 Exutisphaerella laricina CBS 326.52 | reverse complement strand
ATAAGGATAGGCAAATAAACAAATTTATTTATTTATTTAATATACTAACTCTTTTATTCTTTAACCTTAACTTCCGTAGGTACTATAAGACGATATTAAAGTAGAAATATTTTTCTATTATAATAACTTTCTAGTAGTATAGTATCTCTACTTTAATATCGTCTTATAGTACCTTACTCTTACTATTTAAAATTACCTAAGTATTAAGAGAACCTCTTAGTAAGAGTACTTACTACTTAGTAAACGTTAACCTTTAGCTAACTTAGAATAATAAAAATATACTCTCTTACTAAGAAGTCTTCTAAGCCAAAGATATTAAAATTATAATATATATAACTATTACTATTACTATATATATAATAATGATAATAACTTACTATCTAGAATATAGGATCTTAGTACTCTCTCTACTAGCTTGTCCCTAGATAGCTATTCACTTCTAGGAGATGGATTCGGTAATAGCGGAGCATGTCTTTCATATAATAACCTGGGAGGCATACGCCAAGCAGCGGAGGCCTCACGACGGCCCGCACCGCGCCACCTGCCAGCGGGGCAACCACCTGAACATACTTAGGAATGCGCTGCCGCCATGCCCACAACTTTCCAGTCTAGCGATCTGTATTACGTCCATATCCGCACGAACTCGATAAGAAACTGACCGGACGACTGCGACATTACCTACAAGATGGCTTCCGGCTCAACTGCCGCAACGCCGCTCTTGTACTCCTGCATTGCCTATAAGAATACGATCCTCAGTGAACACACCACTACTTCGGCGGCAAAGACTGCCAATCTCGCCTCCGTCATTCTCCCCAAGATCTCACACGACTCAGCTCAAAAGCTCACATACACCTACCAAGAAAACTTCATCCACTATATTGCAGATGCCTCGCCTTCGTCAGCAAATTCTGACTCTCTTAGTGCAGCCGGTCTCACATACCTCGTAGTTGCCAAAGCAGACCTCGGCAAGCGCGTACCCTTTGGCTACCTATATGAGATCAAAAAGCGCTTCCTGAGCGACTACAACGCCGAAAGGACGAATTTCTCCAACCTCCCGAGTTATGGCGCTGCGGCATTTAACGCGACGTTAAAGGAGATTATGGTGCATTATGGCACAACCAAGGCGGGACAGAACGATGCATTCAGGAACGTACAGAACCAGATTGATGACGTGAGAGGAGTGATGACACAGACGATCGAGAGTGTGCTTGAAAGAGGAGAGAGGATTGATCTGCTTGTGGACAAGACGGATCGCCTGGGAGGAAGTGCCGCAGATTTTAGAGTAAGGAGCAGGGGCCTGAGGAGGAAGATGTGGTGGAAGAACGTAAGGTTGATGGTGTTACTAATTGTGGTTCTGGTGTTCCTCACCTATCTGCTTGTGGGTTTCGGATGTGGTCTGCCAGGTAAGCCATAATTCCATCAGGTCATGAAAAGCGAAGGCAGGAAGGCATAGCGTGCAGCTCAGACAGACGGCCGCAGCTGTGGGATAACCTCGTGTGACGCCTGAGCCTCGATGCTAGGTGTCTCACCCAAAGACACTCCTACGTGTTACTCCTGCATAGCTAACACCCTTCTGTTTGGCAACCATCTAATGAAATATCACAGCGTGGGGCAAATGCATCGGCTAGCAAACAAAGGGCGCTTGGCGGTGGTAGGCACGACAATGAGCGGGCGGAGTGGGCAGCGAGCACGAGGGCAAGGAAAGCAGCAGAGACAAGAGCAGACGGTCAAGGAGAGATTATCCGTGCGGCGCACCACTGTCAGGGAGACGACAGCCACCAGCATTGGGACTCTATCACCCTGCATGGACAGGCTATCGGACCGGTTTCTGTCGCGTCTACGCCTGTCGTACAGCTTCTTCCCTGCTGCATAGCGCTGGGCGAAAGGGTGCATACGATGGCTTGCGACTGGTCATGGAGAAACGGTGTAATGATATTGTACTGATATTGTACAGCTAGGACATGCAGTATAGTTTTAGACTATACCATGGCTCGGATACCAGGAACCTTGCATCGTAGCTATCCAAGCTCTTCCCGGTTTCGTCATACTGCAGAGCCCTAGCTTTAGACCTAGCTTACTGAACTAAAGAGGTCGCCACCTAGCAGAACCATCACTACAGCGGAGCTGAGAGGCAGACCATAAGACCGTTCCAAGTTCCCGGAGTACGATCCAACTTACCTTCGACTCCTGTCACACCGATACGCAACCCATCACCAGATCAGCCACCAACAGTCGAATCACCCTTCTTGTCGATCCTATTCACCATGCCTCTATACGATATCCAGCACATCTGCACCTTGACCACCTCGCAGCAAGACGAACTCGCCGAAGCCATAACCCGCATTCACAGCACCAAATTTATAACCCCTCGCATGTTCGTCAACGTCCGCTTTACCGATGCCCGCGAACACGTCACCTACATCGGCGGCAAGCGTCGCACTGCAAACCATATCGTTGCCAATGTTCGTGTTGGACCGTCTCGTACTGAAGCAGACTGGGAGAGTTTGACAGAGGAGATTGTCGCTGAGTGGAACAGGATTGTGCCCTTGCCGAAGGTGAAAAGGAGTGATAAGAAGGAGGATCATACTCTGAGGAGCTGTATCTTGCTTGGAGACATGATTGGAGGGTATGAAGCCGGGTTCATGTTACCGCCTGCGGGTAAGGACGTGGAGTGGTTGAAGAACCACATGGACGAGTTTGAGATGAAAGCGAAGGCTGGGGATGATGAGTTCAAGGAGATGGTGGAGGAGGTGAAGGAGAGGGGATTGTTGGATGGTGCTGGAAAGAGTGGCAGGCAGAGGCTGGAAGAGATGCTAGGATGGGGTGATTCTGCTTAAAGCCAGGGGATGTGTTTGTGAGGCACATTCGTCTTCACTGGTTCAGATGCATGCAGTAGGAGCTAGTAGGAGCTATTTGCTATGTTGTCCGATTGGCCACGGTGATGGTTGGTCAGACAACCCCAGGACTGGCCTGCTGCGCTCCCATAATCCCGTGTTTCTGCAACGTACTATGGGTGTCCTGTCTCCTGCTATAGTCACCTGGACTAGTCGCGGACCTCTGGAGATGGCGCGTTGTGTGTCACTGCGTCTGCTATGCAAAGTGAGCTTGAGTTCGAGCCTCATTCTAGCTCGATCTTTTCTTTGCTCTGCAGCGTTAGTACATGATGCTCATGATCTAGTCTATAATTCTGCCTAGATCTATTAGGCTATCAACTAATTCCCTGAAGGTCACCTAGGCCCTTCTACCCCTGGTTACCCTGAATCTCCCGTGAGCCGCACTCGATAAAGGCGCGAAAGCGCTGGAATGAGCATTTGGTACATTCACGCACAGCGATACTGTCGATAGTAGTACACTATGCAAACGCCAGACAAAACCATAGAACACAGCCGATGCAGGCAGTATGCCCGAAATGCTCGCTTGCTCAAATCCAGGTCCACAACATCTAGTCACAGTCTGCTTTGTTGCCAATTATGGAAGCCAAGCAATGCACACAAGCCGCCATCTTACATTACCCCATGCCATGTCACCGTACTCATTGCAATTACTCCGCGTCATCTCGCCGAACATCGTCATCTCTGACCGTTGTGGCCGACCTCGCTGTCGGTGGTTTCGCCGTCATTTCCCTCATATTTTCCCTCGACACTTCCACAACAGAAGTCACAGACTGTGGACTATGACCCTCTATAGGATCATCCACATGCTGCTCCCTCGCAAGCCGCTGCAAGGCCTGCCGACTCTCAGACTCAAAATATTCTCTGTTCGTCTCGAGCAAGTCTCCAGCACTGCTTGGTCTAGTCACTGTCTCGCTGATACTAGGCCGTTCATTCTCTTTGCCTTTCCTACGTACTGATTTCTTCGGACTTTTGCTCATGGCAAATTTACTCTTCTCATTGCCTCCGATGCGGCCAATCGCGATCGGTGTCCTTGGAGTCTGCCATCCTCCAGATCCTGTAGTCGACCCTTGTGTGACTGTGTCCAGCTTCTGTCCTCTAGCGGGTTTGATTCTCCCTCCCGTGGAATCAATTTCACTGTCTCGACGAGAACCACTGTTGGTGGTGACGTTCTGACTGCTGAGATCTTTGATTTCTTTCAGCACTTCTCTGAAGCCTTCTTCAAGGGTATGCATTCTCGCCAACATGATCCTGTTTACCATGCCTTTTTCCTCTTCTTCGCTTCTCCGGCGCTCTTCTTCAGCATGGCGTTGAAGTTCTCGTTCTCGCATGAACTGCTCACTGAAGGAGGCTGGAAAACCGGAAATGCCACCGGCGTCACCTGTCGTGAACTTGTTGTCGCCGATTTCGCTTGCTAGGTCGAGCGCACGAGCGTTGAGGGAAGGATTGCGGCGACGAGCTGTGGGCATGTCGTCGAGGAAACCGAGGCCGCTCAGATTTTGGATATCGGGTGCTGTGTTCTGGCGAGCAGGCATAATGGGACGAGCATTGGCCGCTGGTTGTGTTTGCTTCCTGATGGGTGTTCGTGCCCCATCGTTGAGTGGTCGTGGTCGTGGCGTAGGTGCGCCGGCACCGCGGCTGTTATAAGTCGATGCGGGAATGGCGTTGGATGTGGATGAGTCGTACACTGGCTGTGGGTCGAAGAGGATAGTGCCGCTTGAGGCCTGTCGATCGTGTCTTTGCACTCTCTTGACTTGTGCCGGGCCGCGCTGCGCGGCACCAGCTCTCAACAGACCCGGCGAGTGTGCCAGCCGGGCTTTTGCTGCGTGAGAAAGTTGCATAAGCGGCGAATTGGGCCCAGTCGGTGTCTGGAAGTACTCGGACTCCTTTTCGCTTGCTGGCGTCCGGTCTTTGATCGAAATAGCACTTTCACCGAGTCCAGGTGTGCCACTATCAGATTCGTCGTCGTTAATCTCATCGTCACCATCTGCCTCAGTGTCCTGCGGCAAGGTCGCCGTGCTCATCTCAGGCTCCGATTCTTCTTCAATACGTTGTGGCCGTCTTGGAGCAGACAGTGAGAGTCCATCTGGTTCACTCGTTGCCGCCGAGAAGTCTCTCGACTGCTTCAGCATCCTTTTGTGCTCTGCAGTCATGACCCGCTTGAACTTGGGTCGGCGGGTCTCCAGGCGTTCGAGAACACTCCTAGGTTGCTCAAGCGGTGAACTGGCTCCGCCTTCCAAGTCTGCCACCTGCATCCATTGGTCCACCACATTGGTGGAGTGTCGTCGATCACCATCCATTTCCCGTGTCGTTGTGCGAACAGTATCACCTCGGAAAGGTCGTCTGAACACCTCGTCCAGAGCACGATCCTTGTTGAAGCTGATGACAGACGGCTCTCGAAGTCGATGAGATGGCGTGTAGAGCTCTGTTGATTTGTTGAGTGTGAAAGCCATTGGCTGTTTCTGATATACGGGCCGTCGCTCGACTTGCTCAATCGGTGCGTAAGTGTGCTTTGCCATGACCATCTGCTCGTATGAGAAGATCGCAAACAGGATCGGGAAATGCGTAACTTTGATAACAGTGCGGTTGAACTTTACGTACTGGCGCAGGGGTGCAACGAAACGCATTGGACTGAGCAGCCAACCAACAATGTTTGTGGGTGCAACATAGCTGAACAGGGCGTCAGATTTTACCATGGAAATGGTGTTCACGGCGAACAGAAACTGATGCTCTTCTTCGGCATTTCTAACAATCGCCATGAAGCTGTTGGTCAAGACAGTAATCAGGATCGTCACGATCAAGAAATGACAGATGGTCAAGAATCCAGCCATGATGACCTTCCCGAGTATGTTGTAGCCATTCCAGTGGTCCCACACGGCTGGTGTGAAGCCCATTAGGATTTGGAATAATGAGTATGCCACGCCGTTAGCGTCCCTAGTGTCCGCAAAGGACAAAGAGAGTGCCACAAAGAAACCCGAGCAGCAGATGCCGATCAGGATCAGGACTGCAATCAGGTCCAAGACCATCAGGCGAAAGGCGATGAGTAGCTGCGAGAAGTAGCGGTAGTGGTCAAGAACGCTGAAAAGACGCGGAAAGAGCAGGATTGCAGTGGAGGCCAATGTGTCGTAAGCAATTCCCGCGATCTTATGTCTGTTCTCGTCTGCCAAGACGATACCATAGATTCTTAGGCAGTAATAGACGATGAATAGGAAGAGGATGCCAAGATCAAAGGCATTCCAGAAGCTGAGGATGTAGAGGCCAAACCCTTGTTCTGTAAAACCGACCACTTCATCCAGCATATAGCCAATGCTCCAGAACCAGAACAACACCTCAAGTGGTGTAATGGCCAAACTCCTGTCAGCAAGGACTGCTACGAAAAGTGCAAGCATGGTGGCGAAGCTGAGCGTGCTGAAGACTTGCCTGTAACGAGGAACACGCAAACGACTCAGCTTGAAGAGCGATGCGTCCTTCGGGTTATACAAGGTGACCGTACGCCGAGCCAGCGGTATTTCAACAGACCGTTTCATGGGTCTGGTGTTGCCAGCCTTTCTGGACAAAACAGCATCAGCAGGCAGCGCGCTGGATTCGTGCTCGCCATTTGTGCCATATCGTTTTTGCCGACCACGAAGGAGATTCTGATCTTCGCGGCGATGCTTTCTGTGCAGGTTGTCTGCCTCGGAGTGGAAGACGATATTACCTGACCAGATAGCTTCCAAGTGCTGAACAACAAGAGGATGTGCCAGAAAGCGCTTGGCTTCTGCTCGGATGGCAATCTCAATCGTGCTGACCCTTGCAGCGCGATTCTGCGCTCTCTGTGCTTGTACTGCTGGTGGATCGTCCGTGCCCGACAGTGGATCGAAGTCATAAGATAGAGAATCGATCAGCTCTCGTGTTGTATACTCCCTCAGCAGTCGCATGGCCAGCAATTCGCTGACGAGTGCTCTCGTCCTTGACACACCCACATTACCAGGGTTCATCTGTCCTTCCTTCTGGAACTGTAGGCAGTTGGCGATCAAGGCGCATAGTGTAGCGCGATTGAAGTGGTCAGCTCTGATCTGACTCTGTATTGGCTTCACCAGAAACTGGCTGATTTGCGGGCTTCGCAACTGTTCCCAAGACAAGGTTGTCTCGCATTTCTGCACAACAAGTTGCCGTATCGCATGAGTGACATTGTACAGTGGGATCCTGTCGAGATGTGCCGCTGAGAATATGGGCAGCAGTGGGGTATCTATGGCATCTCCGTCGTAGTCTTCGTCTGCTATATCTTCGTTCCATCCTTCATTGTGCCCCTCTTCATCATCGGTGCGGCCAAAGTAGTCGTCGGCTCCTTCTGCAAGGTGGCGGGGCGAATCCTCGTCACCGTCGTCTTCCTCATCGTTGTATGCTTCGAGGTTTCGGGCGACTCGTCGATGTCGTGATCGCTCTGGGGATGTAGCGTATTGTGCATCGCCTTTATTTTCTTTTCGTCGACCGCGGGAGATGGAGCGGAAGAGTCGCAGCATCATATAATGACCGTCGGCAGCGGTGACACGTCGGTGGGCCTCGTGTCAGACCTTGGGCAGAATATGTCAGTAGCCAGACGCGGCTCGATGAACAATGCCTCCGTTCCAACTGCTCGTACTGCAGTACTTTCTGCCAATGTTTAGGGAATTTCGAACGTGTACACGACCACACCTCGCCTCGTCTCCTGCTTTCGCACCCCCTCGATCCCGTGCTACACACGCTTATCACTGTCCTACCTGGGATAGAGCAGCACGTGAATGCAAAGAGCGGCGGACGCATATGCAATGAGCCGTCGAAGCTTGGACCACCAATCAACACAGCACGCTACGGCGCACAAACCACGGGAATGCTTCTCGAATCACACCGTCCAGCTCGAGAGAGTGTTTCCCCCGGGTGGGCAGCGGTGAGGTTGGCTGGGAGAATGATCTCGCCGTTGTACTCGTGACCCTGCCGTGAACTTGAAGGTGTACATGTAGCTCTATGGCGATGGTGTCATCCCAAGATGTTGTTCAGGGGGGCTCATCGTGCGTGTTTTGCCCCGCGTTGCTAAATCGCGCCTTGCAATGAAACCATTTCCTCCACATAGAACTACTGGCAAATCCTGCAACTGTTGAACCTCCAGCGGAATTTCCCAAGTGCTGAGCAACAGCCTTCCCTGACCAGCTTGATTATAGTTGGGAAGACATCATCCAGTGCGACGAGCGCGCCGTTGGACCTTTCACCGCCACTTTGGCTCACAGCTCGAGTACATAAGATCGGCCGCACAACTGCAGCATAGCTCCGGCCACCAGAAAGCTCGCGTCCGCCCACATATCTCGCAGCAACGCTATAGCCACATGCAGAAGTAATCGCCAGTAGATAGAGCCCCACCATGCCAAAACCAAAACGCCTGACCCAAGCGGTCCAAGAAGAAACTCTCTCGCCTCCACCTGCCCTTACCTCTGGCCAAAGAATCGCTCGCGTCAAAAGTGCCGCAGGTAACAATCTGTACAACCTTGAGCTTCCTTCTGGCGAGGCACTTTTGGCGGAGCTAGACGCGAAATTTCGATCCACGATATGGATGCGGAACGGGTCTTTTGTTGTCGTTGATACAGATGCTCTGGCGGAGAGAGGGAATAAGCTGGGCGGCGAAATTGTGAACATTGTCGGGGATGTGAAGGCGTGGAGGAAAGCGAGTTGGTGGCCAGAGGAATTCGATGCCACCAAGACTTCACAGCAACATGACTCGTCAGACGAAGAGGATGAAGATGCTGGACCCAAGATGCCACCAAGCGACGATGAAGACTGAAGCGGGAACCAGTCGAAGCAGCCAATTTCCACCATGTACTGCTATCGACAGTGCAAATCCTAAAGCAGATCATGATCTGATAACAGCTGGACCCCTGGCGATGCATGCGAGAGAGCTTCATGGCTATACTGTCTACTTTGCGTGCGCGTGCGCGTGCGCGTGCGTATGCTCATTGGGCTTCGCCTCATCTGCACCCTTTTCGGCCGGTAGGAACGGACTCGTCCCTGACCATATACTGAACACAGACACTGCGAGGCAGCCGACGACCACAGCTGAGCTAACGGTCGTGCTCGGGTACACATCCCAGGCCCATTCTTGCGCAAAGCAAACAATGTATACCAGCACTGGGTGCATCTTACTCCTCCACAGCAGGAACGGCGTGCCCCATGCAATATACACGAAGAACTGGTAGTGTAAGCTCCTTGCGCATAGGCACCCGACCATGACAGCCGAGAGTATTGATGTCAAGACAAAATCCGGAGTCACCCTGCGCGCGATCCGAGCTTCTTCGTCCTTGGGTGGAGGCGAGAAGAACTTCTCAAGGGCTTCTTCCATGGTCCAGTTCGATGGCTTCAACCACCGTCCTACACCAAAAGTGTACAGCAGAAGCAAATGGCAGGCGATCAATAGATACGAGAATGGCTTCCCAAGAAACCTCTCTTCTCCCACAAACCTCCAATTCACGGTCCACTTGAACATGAACGTCCTGCTCAACTCAAACGCTCTCGTCACGTAATTCTTCAACCCACCCACAATGAAAGGATACGCGATCAAAGTCTGTTACCATCACCACGTTAGCTCCAGCCAACCGTATCATATAACAAACTCACCTGCACTTGCCCAATGATCTGCGCCTGGTAAAACGCTCTATTTCTTCCCAAACTCTGCCAGAGCACCAGTCCCACCGCTGGCAAAGCCAATAAAAGACTCATCTTCACCCCCAACCCGACCGAGTACACTATTGTCCCTAGAGTCGGACACCTTCTCTGGTACAGATAGATTGCCACCCACAAAAAGGAAACCGCAAAACAGTCATTGAACAACCTCAACATGAATATACTGTGTACCCTCTTACTCAAACTCAACAAGGGAAACACATAAGGTGGAACCCCCGCCAGTCTGTAGGTTTGCATCACGGTCCATAGAGAGGCCAGGTAGAGGGCGACGAAGATCCATTGGGCGAGAGCAATGTTCTGCCCAGCATCCGTGAAGGCGTAGAGGAGGCGGTAGATGTAGACATGAGCGGCTGGGTAGACTAGGGGCCCTGTGTCGCCCGAGATCCTGGCATAGTCGCGTTCACCAGCAAGGTATTTGTGGATTTGTTGCATGTAAGTCTTCCAGTCGATTTCGGTATCTAGATGATAGGTCAATCTAGCGTAATGAAAGGCGGACATCTCTCAACCATGTGTTGCTTACAAGGGATTGTGTATACTATGAACATGCACAGCACGCCGTCGCCGGCAAGTTGAATGGGAGTGATCCATCTTGTCGAGCGGGGATCTGTTGTTGCCTGCCGGATCTTGAAGAGGATGGACATGGCGGTGATTGTCGGAACAGAGATGTTGTTGAAGTGCAACGAGATCTCGAAACGTGGAGTTCATCGGTAGCACGGGCCGAGCTCCGGACTTCAATTTTGTTTCGACGCTTGGACGTTCGCGGGAGCCGTCTCTCCGTACCCTATCTATTCCGCGAAGCTTCGTAGACTAACGTAGGCGGAGCTGCACGGCTTAATAATCATTACGTGTTAACAGTAAAGTGATTTAAGATCAACTATATTCTTCTACTTTCTCTAATAACTTATCTATTAGCTAAAGGAAGGTCTATATAATAACCTTCTAGTAAGCTATATATACTAGATTCTATTATAAGTATATAGTCTTATAGGGTTAAGCATTAAATAGAGTCTTAGTAATAGGAAGGCGATTAGTAATTTAAAGGGTCCGCGCCCTAATTTAAGCTAATCGCTAAGATACTTAATTATCTAAATTCTAGTATCCCTTATAAGGAGGAACTAGAATCTAATACTTTTACCTACTATTATATATACTAGATAGAAGAACATCCCTAAAGGACTATATAGTAGGATAGAAAGGTAAAAACGAGAATAATAAGCTATTAAGCACGGTACTAAAACGATTAAGGACCTCCTTAGAGAGGCCTAATAAAGGTATAGCCTCCCTAGGGGAGTAGCGGTAGTAATAGAGGGCGAGGTAGCTAACCTTTGCCCTCTAGAGCTAATAAAACTCTACTAGTACTAAGAGCCTTCTAGGGCTCTTAAACTATACCTAAGGACCCTAAAACAAAGTTAATAGAACTAGTAATTATCTAGGAAGCGAATAAACTCCTCTAGTAACCCGA
>KZ106819.1:2625-63787 GCA_000504385.2 Exutisphaerella laricina CBS 326.52 | reverse complement strand
GAAGACGTACGCGCCGAGGCTATTAGATCGCTCGAAGACGTTACGTTTAAACAAATAAACAACTCGATAGATAGTATACCGGATAGATTTTACGTATATATTAGAGCGAGAGGACAGAAGACGTAGTATTAGTTATTACGTTATATATAGCGCGTTAAATATATATAGCGCTTAGTTTCTATTTTGACTTCCGAATATAGCGCGAGTTTACTATCTACTTAATAATCCGATTGTTTTAACAGGTTGTTTAATTGTCGATTGTCCGTGCACGGTATACTATATAGTATATACGAGAAACGTAGGTTATTAGCCAACCTTCTTAGTAGGAGGTTATTTTGCTTAATACGTTGTACGCAATACGTAACCTCTTCTTCGGACCGAGGGATCAGTAGGCAAGTACGGACGTTTGAAATAACCAAAAAGCGTCTACTAAATACCGATTATCTGCTCAAACAATCACGTATGTTATTTGCTGACCGCCAATCGCAGGAAAGATCGATCGATCGCTCCGAAGTAGAAGCGCCCTTAGGGAGTTGCCCTTGTCTAGTCCCGGTACCGAACATACCCCTGCACGAAGCCTCCTCTTAAAACCACCTGCCGAGCTCCGTCCCTTGATCAAGGAGTTCAGCTTACAGTGTTACTAGGCCAAGTTCACCTTGTATCGTTACTGCGACATTCTCGAACTAGATTTCCCCAGCAGATCTGCGCGCAGCTTCTCATTTAGGCTTAAACCCGCTCATGAGGCACGAATTCTCGCTGCTGTAGCTGTCAACATCGTTCAATGCCTAAATCAGCAACGACATGGCGCTAAAGCTGGTCATGACGAGGGCTGATCCTCCATATTTCTTGAAGGAAATGATATCCTGGCTAATACGTGGTCGGCCGTCGCTCTACAGCTTCGGATGATCTTGCTGGTGCAAGTGGAGAAGGAATCCTCCAGACGAGGAGGTTGCAGAGGGCGACGCTGGTTGGAGGTTGGAATCCGGGCAAGGCGTCGCTCTTCACTCAATCAGATTTCGGCATACGATGAATAATTACGGGTCAGTATTCGTAAGTGATCGTCCTTTTCTGTATGGTCCTAATGTCTATAACAAAATCACAGCGCTCACGATTTAAGTGCGGCTGTAAAACACTCGCCATCCCTATCATCTCTCACCTTCTTCCATGCTCTGGATCATGACCTTTATGCCTCCCTGTTTCGGGTCTGCTGCGACCTTGAACGCATCCACAGCATCCTCCAGCGTGAACCTATGCGTAACCAATTGGCTCAAGTCCAACACCTTCCCTTTCAATAGCCTTATCGCCCTTGGCCACGTATTCGAATACCGATACTGAAACTGCAAATCCACCTCTCTAGTACTCAACCTCATGAAAGGAATCTTAATCTCCGGCCTCCCCACTCCGATGACAAACACCTTGCCCCCAAACTTCGCGGCATGAATCGCCCCTGAAATCGACGACTCTACACCCGTGCACTCCATCACCACCGCAGGCTCAACTCCGTCCGCTAACGCCACCACCTTCTCCGCAAACTGCTCTGGCGTGTCCGAATAGGAGACTTTATGCGTCCTCACACTAGGACAAAACTCCTTCGCAAACTTCAACCTGCCTTCATCAATATCCGTAATCACAATCGGTTCCGCCCCAGCAGCCTTCACGCACGCCAGCGTCACTAACCCAATTGGACCCGCACCACAAACCAATACACTATCTCCCAAAGTAATGTTCGCCCTCTGCATCCCCGCCAATGCAACACTTAACGGTTCTAGCAGTGCGCCATCTTCATAGCTCATATCGCCTATCTTGTGGCACCACACTGCAGGGTGGTTTACGTAGCGCCTCAGAAGGCCTGGGATGGGAGGCGTGGAGCGGAACTCGACTTGCACACAGCCGTTGTATTTCCCTGTGAGGCAGGGTTCGCATTCGCCACAGATGATATTGGGTTCAATGGCAACGCGGTCGCCAAGGGCGTGAGAGATCACCGAGGGGTGTTTTGCTACGACTGTCCCGGCGGATTCATGACCTTTGGGGGCACGACGATCAGCTGTGCCTGCCTACGATCTGTTGAAACTTGCATTGAATGCTTAATTACCTAGTATGTGGTCGCCGTTGACGATCATGGGGCCTATGCAGCCTGCGTGCCAGAAGTGGACATCAGAGCCGCAGATTCCGGTGCTCTTGATTGCGACTGTGATTTCGCCTGGTTGGAGGGTTTCGCCTTTCTCGACTTCTTCTTGTTTTGGTAACGCGTCTGCGATCCAGAGGTCGTGGGCTGGGTTTGTGTATACGCCGATGTTGGCCTTCGAAGGCACGATGGTCGTGGTCGTGGTGGCAGACATGGCCGAAAAGTCGTCTTGGACCTGATGGAGCTTCATTGTGTCTGGTAAGTCTATACTCGAGCGCACGACGCGAGCAACGATCAACAGTAGAAGGAGATGTCTTACAGTACCTGAAGTTCCTAGTTATGTCCTGCAATGGCGATGTCGACGAAAGTCAAGAATGATCGATCCCGCCAAAGGTAAGCAAAACTACAGGTTGCCCGGCACTAACACTGCCGTAATGCATACATAGTAGGTAGGAGGCAACGTGGTATCAGGGAAGAACTTTTACCTCCAGATGATTCCGGCGCGTGGTGATCGCGCGAACTATTTCTCCAGCAATAAGAATCGCAATTGAGGGGCATGGCGGGGCGTCGGCATGTGGACTAGGTTGAGCTTCGACACGAGGCACGAGCAGGAAGGACTTGGCAGGGCCTGCGTCTTTTGCCTAAAGACCATCCCAGTTATATTGGATTGAAGAGTTGCGAACAGTTGTGCATGGGCCAGATTGACAGTCTTCGGAAGCTGGTCCAGTGTTGGATTATGCTGGGGGAAGTTACTTTTTGTGTAGAGCTGTGGTGGATAGATGTGGTGTATGAAGGACTCGTACTTCTCTATAACAAGACCAAATCTGGTTGAGTGTAGGCCGCTTTACGCCTTTGAACTACTGGATCTATCGTGCTCCGCACCGTCCCATCGCGGTGCTCTTCTGATCCCATGTGCTCCTTGCTCATCGATCAAGCGGTTCCTCTAATAAAACAAACCCAAGCTGCAGTTCTCTCCTCTACCCCTTCTCTGACTGGCACACAATGCACCACCAACACCTCATCGTTCCACTTCACTCGGCACGTAAATTTGTCCCCCGTCGCCGCATTCTCAGCAACATTCGCCACAATTCCCTGCTGAAACGCCCTCGCAGCCGGCGTATTCCCTAGACTTATTCCCCCCTCATACCAATCCCGCCAAAGCCGCTGTGACACCCAAGGCAATCGAATACTGCTCGGTACGCCACTCGTATGCCAAGCCATCGGCTTCAAGACCAGGAAGTCTGAGTGTTTCTCCTTGGTACTGTCCATATCCGCTAGCAATGCGAGCGTGTCAGGTGTGGCGTTCTCCTTGGTGAGATGGGATATATGGTCCTGAATCGCAGTATCGACAGCTTCGTCCACGAGAGCTGCGGCTTGGAGTTCGTCCGCAATGGCGACCCAGTCGATGTCTGGCGAATCAAGGGACGCAGGCGACGTCGGCACGACTTCGATTTCTTCTTGAACGTGTGCTGCAAGCTCTGCGAGGGCTGCGTGCGCAAAAGAATCCGTTACGTCAATGTCCGCTGAGAGAATGTACGTCCGTTGACCTGATTTGCGGTCCACGACCTGGTTCGCGCATTGCAGCATGACTTGGCAACCGGAGCTGGTTTCGACGCGGAGGGTGCATCCTGTGTCCTTGTTATATGGTACTGTGGAGAAACTGCACGCACCGACTGCTACTGTTCGATGGCCGATGCGGTAGTCTCTTGATACCAAGCGGACTGGTGATCCGTGCACTTTAGGGTCCGTTAAGGCAATACCACCAAAAGTGGAAGGTGCTGGCGAGGCTGTCGTCTTGGCATTTGGTGGCGCGGAGATTGAGTCAAGACTCGCAAATTTCTTGCTTGGCTTCGGGGGGTTGCTGGCAAAGTTGCCAGTGAGACTTGAGTACAACGTCGAGGCAGACGTCAATTGAGGCACAGAGACTGTGTCGAAAGGACTAAGTGTCTCGTCGTCGGGAACATCTTCTTCGTCCCACCACATCTTTCTGACATCTTTCTGTATCATGCGTGATCTGGCCAGAGAAGCCACGAGTCTATCCAGCTGGGCAGGTTTGATCTTCAGCTTCTCCTTCCTGGGTCGCGGTCGTGGGGTAGGCGACTTCCAGGGCTTTGCATTATGAGATGGGCCAACATAGACTTGACTCAGTGGCCGTGATGGTGCCTTCGGTGTGGTGCACTGTTCTTCTCCATCGTCAGGATCGTAGTGCTCAGGGGCAGTAGGGCTCGTTTGAGGACTTGAAAGAAACACCGTCCTGCGGTGGACATCTGTCGGCGTGAAGAATATTTCGAGTGTATTCGATTCCTTCTTGCGACGCCTCGACGATGTCGAAGAAATGCTGGCGTTGCTGGTGTTTCGAATGTGCCCAGCGGCATCGGTAACCAGTGACAGATCGTTCACGGTCAAATCTGCTAGCGTTTTGGCAATGGGATCACCGATGAGTGGATGAGGTACTGTCGATTGTGATTTAAACTCCGCGACCCGGTCTTTCACGCTAATACTAGGGTCATTACTGGAGAATGAGTACACGCTCGTTGCCGGGGTCTGTGGCGTGGGTGGCGAAAATGCGACTGTTGGAGGCGAGTATGCGACTGGCTTCAGCAAGGCTGCAGAGTCAGCGCTAGGCGATGAGCTGATGCTCGATCCTGGACCATGCGCTGAATACGCTACTGGCTTTAGTAGCTCTGGTGTTTCAGGCTCAGTGCCAGGCTTGAAGTCCCATGGCAAGGAATCTGCAATCGCGGTAGTAGGGCTACTGCTGTTGGTCGAAGCTTTTTGAGAGTGCGTGAAGACTTCTGTGCCAGGCAAAGCGTGATCTTGTGCTTCAATCTGGATGCTGCTGGGCGTGAAGCGCGCGCTTCCCTTTTGGTTGGCTTGCCGCTTGGTCGCTGTCATGTCATGACCCGCATAATCGTTCACCTGGATGTGCTCAGAGATCTCTTCGCTTCCACGTTTACTTATTAATCTGCCAACATACTGTGCTGCGGATGCTACCGAGTAATATCCACGTCCCGCCATTGTTCTGTCGATTGTATTCCAAATGATGCTTGCTATTCGCTGTCTTCGCGTGTAAATGTGTCGTACTGACCAGCAGTGTCTTTCGTGTTGGATGTCTGAGCTGCCGGTCTCAGACCTTGTCTAGAAGCGGATGAGGTGATACTGTCAGGGGTGAAGTTCAGGATGAAGTATTGGTTGGCATGGTACATGACGGGGGATATCGAAGCCAAAATCTCTTTATCACAGCCCACGAAAGCACAAGCTCTCATTGTCGAAAATGAGGTGGCGCACATGACTGCGCGGAGTGTACAAAGTGACGGTCAACAATAAAGAGCAGAAAAGCAACAGGACAAGAAGGCCACGCAAGAAAGACATGTCGCAAACAATGAAATCCAGGTCTGGAAGGAGACCTGGACGGCAGAAACCACGTTGTGACGTATCTGCGTAGAGTGCCTCGAAGTCGTGAAGCATAGCAATCATATCACATTATATCCCATCCGTACGTCTAGAAGCGCCGTCGCTGATGCTGATTCCTGTACATAGTGACTAGTAGCCGAGAGCGAGAACGTGACCAGGGTGCGAAGGGATCTTCGCGCTGCTGGCCCAATGCTCCAAGACTCGTGAAGCGGGAGGCAGCCTTTCATTGCAAGCCTCATCCGCCGAGTCGTGTACTGACTGCACGTCGCATCTTCTGTTGCGTCCTCTTAACAAAGTCCATGCCCTCCGACTAGTTAGAAAGCAAGTACTCCACAGCTCCTTGGACGCTGCCACCGCTTCTTCGTAGTGCCTGAACATTGCGTTCGAAGTCGTAGAAGCCCATGTCATTCAACGATCTGAGTTGATCTGCATAGCGCTCTTCGGGTGGCCTGGTGTCTGCTGGTGCTGCTGGTTCTTGAGGAGCGCCAAACCCTCCCATACCTCCGAACGGATTAAAAGCGCTTTCGCCTCCAGCTCCAGCACCACCGCCCACCCCGCCCATCAGGCGCATGGCGTTTTGCATCATCTCCGGATTTTGCATCATTTGCTGCATCATGTTCTGCATTGGATTCGATTGGCCGCCTTGCGCCTGACCACCAAAGAGGTTGCCAAATGGGTTCTGCTGGCTGGCTGTATCCGCTCCGGTGCCTCCAGTACCTGCTGCCCCACCTGCTGCAGCAGTGTTCCCACCGAAGAGTGCTGCGAAAGGATTTGCTCCACCAGCGCCTGCGCCTCCGAACGGGTTTGGCGGGTTGGTCTGCGCCCCCGTAGCTGAAGGGTCGCTGCCAGCTGCGCTTGCCGTGTTGCTGCCCTCGGTAGCTCCAGCGCCTCCTGGTGTGGTATCTGTTTGACCCGGCATGGGGAAAGCGCCTCCACCCGCAGCATCACCACCCATAGCTCTTTGCATTTGCATTTGCATGCGAATCATGTCTGGATTTAGCAGCATACGCCTCATCTCCGGGTTCTCGATGGCTGCCCGCGCCATAGGGTTGTCTCTAATCATTGGGCTATTTCGTAGCATGTCAAGCACCTGTGGGTTGTTCATTGCCTCGTTCATCTGTTGCGCAAAGTTCGGATCGTCGAGCATTCGCAACATCTGGTCCGCGTTGGGTGGTGCGCCCATGCCCCCGTCGGCACCGAACATGTCCGCACCGGGCAAGCCATGGAATCCAGCGTAGCGTGCGCCTGTCAGCTGTGCTAGAGGGTTACCTGCGCCGGCCCCAGCTGCTATGTTGGATGGTACATTCGACGCTGGTTGTCCTGCACCGGGTACTGTTGCTGAGCCACCTTGGGTCGCGGGGTTTTGTCTCTGATTGCTCGCTGCACTCTTGACAAGATGTACTGTATTGCCGTCCTTGACCTTACAGGTTGCAATCGTGTCCGTGTCCTGCGTTTGCAAGTCAGCCCCTGATCATGTATGCCAGTGGCGGGGACGCATATCTATGTTCCCAGACCTACCTTGAGCACTCGACCACTGTATATCAGCCGCTGCCTCTCTGGAGGTGTATCTGCATATTCTGATGTGGATATCTTCTGTTTGAGGTCGCCGACCGTCATAGACACTGACACTGTCACTACATGCTTGGCGTCTGAAGAAGACTTGATATTAAAAGTGACCTGCTGCTCTGCGTTATCGCCGTCCGTGTTACTGTCGGCCATGGTGGACAGGTGTCTGTGATGATATTGGTGTTCGCGTCGGTCGTCAGGATGAGATATGGAAAAGCGGAGGCGGAGGGATGGATGTGTGATGTTCGACGTTTGTGATGCAGGAGAAGTGGTGCGTGTCCTCCGGCAGTCGTTGGTCAAGGCAGGCACAATGGTCCGGTATGGGAGAAGTTCAGAGAAGCAGTCCGAGTCATGTTCCTGAGGCAAACATGCCCCATGGATAGTGACGCAGCTACGGATACCAGATCTACGTACCAAGACAAGCGAGCGCCTGATCCGCTGTCACCGGCCGAGACTCCTCCTCGCCGCTTCCTTGGACATTCATTCACTTAGACAAGAACTATCTGAGAGCAACAGGCGCATTGATCGGATCACACGCTATCAAAGAAACCCCTCAGATTTTAGACATGTGAAGAGCCAGATTGCCAGCTCTCCTCTCACATGTGCTTGTTCACGACTACGTATCCATTCCAACATTCCGTACCCGCAAACCCTATTGATTGACCTCCACGCGAGCTTACCGAAAGCACACCACAGCCTCGGCTGAGAACTCCACAGCGCCCTCACCACTGCATTGCGTTGTAGCCCAAGGTAAGGACTTTGTCACGGCATCGGCGAGTCGCAGTCTTCTTGGTCTCCCTCCCTCCCTCTATCTGTCTATCTCTCCTCAGCATCTCCTGCTCTCGAACTATTCTTCAGACTGCCATCCTCTTCATTGCACGCCACCATGAAAGCCATCCAGGTGAAAGAATACGTCAAGGTACCTCCTCTGCTACCACATCTCAAGACAGTGCACAATATCGGTCTGACATGTTGTTGTAGGGCCCACGAAACCTCACCGTCTCGGAAATCCCCGACCCCACCCCCTCCCCAGAGCAATACACCATCGCCATCAAATCCGCGGCAACAAACTTCTTCGACCTGCTCCAAATCCGCGGCAAATACCAACACCAACCTCCCCTCCCGTGGGTCTCCGGCGCCGAATTCTCCGGCGAAATCATCGCAGTCCCCCAATCCCCCTCCCACCACCCTCCAAAATTCAACCTCGGCGACCGCGTCTTCGGCTCCGCCCAAGGCGGCTACGCCTCCCAAGTCTGCGCGCTCGAATCCCAACTCCAACTCATCCCACAAGGATGGAGCTATTTCGACGCCGCAGGCCTGTTCGTCACCATGCCGACATCATACGCATCCCTGGTAACGCGCGCGAACATAAAAAAAGGCGATTGGGTCCTGATCCATGCTGCAGCAGGAGGCGTCGGCCTGGCAGCAGTGCAGATTGCCAAAGCGCTCGGGGCGACAGTGATCGCGACCGCAGGAACGGAGCATAAACTCAATGTGGCGAGATCATTCGGTGCAGACCACGCGCTGTTGTATAATGATGATACATGGCCGCAGAAAGTCCTGGAGCTGACGCCGAACAAAAGGGGTGTGGACATTGTTTACGATAGCGTAGGCCTCATCGAGAAGAGCACGAAATGTATCGCGTGGAATGGGCGGCTTCTCGTAGTGGGATTTGCTGGCGGCACGATCGAGAAAGTTGCAACCAACAGGATTCTGTTAAAAAACATCAGCGTGGTGGGATTGCATTGGGGGGCGTATGCGAAATTTGAGCCGGAGCAGATACCGCATGTCTGGGCGGAGTTGCATAAGTTGATGGAGAGCAAGAAGATACGGGCAACGAATTATACGGACAAGAGCTATAAAGGATTGGAGAGTGTACCGGCTGCTTTAGAAGCGCTTGGTGCTAGAGATACTTGGGGCAAGGTTGTAGTTGATCTGCAAGATGGAAGGGAGAGCAAGCTGTAAGAAGGTGAAGACAGGAGCTATGCAAGAAATTGCTCAACGTAGACGAATAAAGAGTAGGAGCTGATGGAGATATGCATTCGTGCAGCGGCACGAGATATGCTATGTTGCACTCGTAACTGTCTCGTCTGACGCGATACTCAGGGACCAATTCTTCTTCCTTCTCCGCTGCTCTGCTCTAGAGACAATTTACGAGGAAACATTCCCGGAAGTGCTTTGCTGCATACAGTAGCATGTTGATGCGCTGTTGTGTTCATAGCTGTCTGGTTTCATGATACGCAGCGGCCATGTCAGGCTCGCTCGTCAACTCATGCGGGAGACCATATGGCTTCTCCTCCGCACTGCCCTCCACCTAAGCAACCGATGCCCTCGTGATGATACACGTCCAGCGCCTCGCTCAAAACTTCATGGCGTCGCGATATATACATTCCTCGGATAAGAATAAAAGATGGGGTATCATGATTCGCTCTCAGCACTCCTCACACGCTTGTCTTTCTTGTCTTTCCTGAATCGTGTCCCTTTGCTCACATATGCTCCGATTGTCTTCATTTCCGACGACCTTCGGTAGTCTAGCCGCGATTTCGTTGTTGCAATGCTTGACCTTCGCGACTGCGCTGCATCGCCGCTGCTAGCGTAGCCTGCATCGTCTTCTGGAGATGGAGAGACTGATTCCGATCGTATTATCGTGCATTGGTCTTTGCTGTTCACCATTCGCAATACTAGTGACGAGATGTCCTTCGCGTGGTTCATGGAGCAGAGCATGCGCGTTTGTATTTGTCGCTGCATCCGCCGCGAAGGTGAATGTGATCTTCGTGGCAGTGTCTTTGTCCGTAAAATGTCAGGATACTCCTCGTTGCCATCCACAGGTACCACCCAGCCTGCATCATCGTCCATGTTGGCGTATGAGTCGCAGGGGTCGTAACATATTTGCGCGTCTTGTCGTAGCCGTGAGCTGGCAAATGAGTCCGCGAGATCGGTTACTGAGAAGCGCAGAGGAGGGAAAGGCCTGGTCGGCGAACAAGGCGATACTGATCGGGATGTCTCTCGTGTTGATAGGGTGTTGCTATTTGAGTCCAGTGACGGCGATCGCGGAGTATCGAATGTAAAGTTGTCGGCGAACATTGTGCTCAAGACCGCTGATGAGATGCTGGTGTGGTACATAGGCGAA
The DNA here is from genome assembly GCA_000504385.2 of Exutisphaerella laricina CBS 326.52. NCBI lineage: Eukaryota > Fungi > Ascomycota > Dothideomycetes > Mycosphaerellales > Mycosphaerellaceae > Exutisphaerella > Exutisphaerella laricina. The sequence continues at coordinate 53,552 of KZ106819.1, read as the reverse complement.
GAGTGTCGAGTATCCGAGGAGGATCTAGGTCGGTAGTAGCCGCGATTGTGTGAGACAGATTGTCGCTGGGAGGTGTATGTCAAATGTGATGCAGGCGAGATAGGTCCACCAGATAGGCAAAAGACAACTAAGGCTGAGATCTGAAGACGTGATAGTAACAGGGTACAGGTAGGAATAGGATCTAGGCGGCAAACGGCCTTGGCAAGGTGAAGTGTAGGCTAGATTCATCCATGTATAAGGCTAGGGACGAAGGAGGGTGTGCGGGCCCAGACGGCGAGAATCCTTGCAACGCGAGCATGTCCGCGTACTAGCTGCAGCGAAAGAAGAAGGGCCTTCCGTGTGAGACATCGGACACGGCGTTTGCCCCTCATGCAGCACGTGCTTAGTAGTAGGTTGCCGAAGGGCCAGAACCACATAACGACGAAAAGTCAGCTTCGCTTGACGTCGCTTGGTGACGGATGTCGTACGACAGCGACCGTTTTGCGAAACAGTGGTTGGTGCAAATTGTTCGCCAGAGTCGTCTTGTGCAATCATGTATGCAAGAGTTGCATTCTGGGAGCACGAACGGCGTCGTGCTCGAAAATATTCCAAACTCGTGTGGGCCCATTGGTGATCTCGGCGCAGCCACTGCCAGCAGTCCTGAGGCAAGAAACGCCAGGCAGGAACCTCAAGCAACGTTTCGCAGCATGAACGATCGATCGGTGGAGCAGAAACGGCGTCCAGGAACGAAGACGAAAGAGCGATCTCGCCAAATGCTGCTGATCTCTCGCCCACTCCACAAGTGAGCGAGTCTACAGAGCCGCTAAGCAGACACCCCTGCCAAGAAGGCATGTGACCACGAATCACCATCGATACACGTCTTCTCGATGTGGATCGTTCTCAGCCCAGTAACGTGGCCATTGGCGCACGTTATATCTCAAGATCTCGTACCTGCCGCCAGACGCTCTAGAAGAACTCTGCCGCCGTAGTGCTTTTTACCGACTCTAGCCGATGTGGCGTCGTACGGACAGCATCTTTAGCGTTCCAGCAGATGCTACTCTCTCACGAATCTCAATCACTTCTTTCCGTGAATGCGTCGCAAGGCAGCAAGAAGGGCCGACTTTCTGGCTGGAAAGGGCCGTTTGGACATGAGCGGCTGGACTCGGAAAGAAGACCCGTATTTCTACGATGGGTTAGGGGTTTAGGCCGGATCGTCAGGCCCCTCCTCATGAGCACGACTTTTAGCCTAATGAATACCGGACTGCACTAAGACGCGGGTGCTCTCTTCCTGCTGCGAACTAGCATGGAGCACCTTATCCGTCCAATTGCCACATCCTCTGTGCCACAGAATCGGCGGCGCAGACCAGGTCTGCCTCGAGCGCTTCCAATAGCCCATACGGATCGCTGCAGGTGGCTCACTAAAAGTGCCGTTCTGGACATGCTTGTTTGTGGCTTGAGCTGGTGAGTGGCCACAGACGTCATCGGGCACGACCAGCAAGCGGCTTTGCTTAGCTGGACAATTCGGCTGCGAGCGAATGAGGCCCAGACATTAGAGATGGCCAAACTCTTGGAGCCGAGACGGGGGATTCGAGTCATGAGACACGACACGAAGGCTGTGGTATGGATACGTCTGGTGAGCATGCTTCGTCTTGAACAGTCGAATGCCTTGAGCTGAGCTGATGGCAAGAGTGTCAAACGGAGCCTGCTACAGTCGTTTCACGAGGATGACAGAAACAAGGTCATCTTCACGACCTGTTTAACGAGCCGTTTGGCGTTAAATGACAGTACTGCGAGAACGGGACAAGAGACGCCTTGAGGAGACGGCCACCCACCTCTCAGCCGAGCAGGTCTGCATTGCTATTCTCTTGCAAGATTGCATGGCCGCTTACATCAATCTTCTACTCCAAGAGGTCATATTCCATGGCCATTGGGTACCCGATCCAGGATATGTCAAAGAAAGCTTCCATCAACCGCCCAGGCTGGATCCATAGCGGCCATGCCTTGGCACCGGCATTCCACTTACTTGCTCGATGGCTACAAGGGATTGGAGAACTCTGCTGCTTCAGGTTATCGACTGCGTTCACTGCTACGAGGTAGGGCCAAGGGCGCAATCGGAGAGCTTCATGTCGACTTTCTGGACGTGCTAGCTCGAACCGCTTGGTGTCGCTTTCGTACAGCCAAAAGTCGGGACTGGCCGCGATCGGGACGCACTATGGCTGTATCTCTGCGATCTTTTCGATTCCGCGGTAAGCGAGATTCGTGGCAACGTGGTGCCCTTGTGCCTGCGGCTCGAGCTGCGTCTACTTCGTGGTGGCCAGATCGGAGACCACCACGAGTCGCGACAATGTGTCGCTGAGGTAACTTCGCCACTACTTCATTCGCGCTCTAAGGTCAGCGATAGATGGCATACCGTCCCGAGGTGTCCCCGGTTGCCTCAGTACGTTGGCTGCAATCCTCTTGTGCCTGGATTCTGTCTGTCTGTACATCAATGCAGGGGACTACAATAGCTCTATGCTTCTTGTGTTAGTGCTTCGTGAAGGAGTACATGACAGTACTCGTCCTGAACAAAAAATCAGCCGGAGCTCACAATCATCCTATTCAACAATGCTTACCTGCACCACATCCCTCGCCAGCACCTCCGACTCATTCACCTCCGCCTTAAAAGCCCCGTTCTGCTTCACAGCCTGCATCGAAGGCTTCACCAATCGCTCCAGATTCCCAGTGTTAACCCAACCATTGTTCTCGCAATCATCGCTTTACCTAACCTCGTCATACGTATCCAAGGTCCCGTCCTCAACCTGGCCACTATTAAATCCCATCACAATAACATCGGCAAACTCATCCAATACCAGTAATCACTAGAATGGCATCATACCAATAGCCAATCCAGCTCGTTGCGTCCAGGAAAGCGTCTCGTCGTCGAGAGGTTACGTGGTTCGAACTTTTTTGCACTGAGATGCAGAAGCATATCCTGAAGAATGGGTACCAGACTCGCGAGAGACGCCGTACAGTGCTCGATAAGATAAGCCAACTTGGCGAGGCTCGAGGAAGCAGTTGTCAATGGGGATTATAAGAGGAGGGATGCTCAAGTGGACCGCAGATGGGTTCGCGAAAGCGGCCGTCCGGCAGCTCAGGGCGACGCATTGTGCCAGTATTGAAAAGGGGGAGTTTGATTCACTCACAGCATGAGGATACGAGCTGCAGCTCTCTCGGCCCATTTCGCGAGAGTCTTTGTGGGCAAGGTCCCTCGCTGATGGCTTCATGTAGGCAGCGGGGGCTTTCGGTAGGCCTGTGTGATAGCGCTACGTATCACCGTTGTGGGGTTTTAGCCACGCGACAAGTGAGAAGGATTTGCGAACGCAATATTGCGGATGCGAGCGAGGGAGGCAGAGCCACAAAGGAACATTGTTTGCCCAATCAGATCCGGGATGAACAGTCAGGACGACCACTCCATGGTACACCACTTCGCTATCTTGTGAAGTCAAAAGGTGGTTGGGTGGCGTTTGTTGACAATATGGCATATCCTGGCCTTTTCATATCGGCGTTCGAGCCCGATCTAGCGTACGCCGTGTGCACTGTCGTCTACATGTTTTACTTCCATCCTCTGGCAAAGTACCCAAGACCGTTCTGGACAAGAATTAGCACAATCCCGTCGTATTACTACACCTTCAAGCAAAAAGGACCGGCGAGATTCTTTCCACGTTCTCCAACTACCATGACATCCGAGGCAGTGTACAGCTACACTCGTGCAAGGATATGGAGGCCGTTATCCAGGAAGCCTGTCGCACATACTTTCCAGTTGGAGCTGAGCCAGCACGTCAAGTCCTGGACGGTGGCACGACTGTTGACGGCAAACTGGGACGAGGAGATCCCAGCTGGGCGAGAGGCTGGCCGCAAGTGAGTCAGTATCAGATCGGCGATGCATTTGTTGGTCTTCGCGATGGTCCGCTGGTGCAGTTCTAGAGCTGAAGTGCGCCGTCTGCACACAAGGATGTTTAGCTGAGGTGACCTTTCCGATTCCGGCAAAGCCAATATTGCACAAAGTTGTGAAGCGCCTGAGCACGGACTATCTCGGGCGATTTCGGGCGAGATCGGATAAGCTTCAGCGAGTGGTCGGTTGACTGGAGCTGTAACGTCTCCTCCCTTATCAGAGGATGCAAGGCTTCACGACTACATGTGCTGGGTATTGCAGGGCTCGCGCACCACGCAAAGTATTCTTCAGTACAGGCAGCGCGCCACCCCCGAACAGATGAGAGGGAAGAACTTGCGAGATGGCCATCACAACGTGGCGCCACGAAAGCCCCTTTGCAATGTCTGGCTCGAGACACTGCCGTTGCGATACGTGTCTTTCCAGTAAGAGCCCATGCAGGATATGAGGTCCTGTTTGCGACATGAACAAGTACGACGAGATAGGTATCCCCACATGGGCATCGTATTTCTGCGGTATTTTCCATTCGCTGTCGACCACAGGCAGAGTCACTGAGAGAGATAAACTACCATGCCAGTGAAGGAGCTTGACAGCGTAAAGCGAAATGGCGACTGGAGACTGAACTCAACACCCATTGTATTTGCAAGCTAAAAAGTATCTACTACGGAGTGCATGCTCGCGGGCATGCTATGAAAACAATTTTTTTTGTCACCTTATAGGCGTTGTTGTGTTGCATATAGTCAAAGCGAATGTCTTCAAAATCAAGATAGCCAGGTACAGCCGAGTCGCCGTATTGACATCCGTACCATGCACCGCGTCGCCAGGAGCCCAACTTCCGCGGTAGCAGGGGGTACAGTCTAACAGCTCAATTTAGTACCGGATCCAATGTCATCCCGGTTGTACCATATTTCGAAGTTTCCATTTGTATCATGAAATCCCTCAATAGCGAGGCCTTTGCAATTGTTGAAAAAATCATCTCCGTCAAGTTCGGTATGAACGCCGTAGCACTGCATATTGCGGAACTCCCCCTACATTCCGATTAGTATATGCTCGCACTACAAATTAAGTCGGAGCAAACCCTACATCGTTGGGATATTTCAGTTGGCACACCGCCTTGGTTAGTTCTTGATTGCTAACCCAATGGTTGTCCTGGTGGATGCAGCATGTAAGATGGTCATGCTTCGAGGCTCCAGTGCTAACGGCTTTGTTAGTCGGCAATACGAGGCAGACATAGTCTCGCCCTACTTACAGATGTACACTGAGAGCTAGGACAGATGCTTGGAGGAGGAACGTGAACTGCATTGTCGTAGTCGGGTGCGTTGATTGATGGGGCTGTAAAGTGCTGAGTCGGTTTGGTTTCTGCTGCGCTATATTCGAGGAGTACAAGATGCAGTGTTATATATCTCTCAGTTGGTGGTCGACTATCGGACGAGAGGATACAAGTGCCGTTGGAGGCCTCCTAACCTCATCTAAGTGCCGACAACGAGCTCGTATCAACAACCTGCGGGGAGTCCTCACTTGAGGCCGTACCGGCAGTCCTTATCGTAGTATACTAGGAATTCATACTTTGATCGTGTTCGAAGTCCATACTTCGAGCTCGTATCAACAACCTGCGGGGAGTCCTCACTTGAGGCCGTACCGGCAGTCCTTATCGTAGTATACTAGGAGTTCGTACTTCAATCTTATTCGAAGTCCATACTTCGAACGAGCAAGGACGCCGCTTCTCCAACCGGGTTCAGCAAGTCCTTACGAGAGACGCCTAGGAAGTTAATGTTAGGTCTTCATTTTGTTGTTGTTATCTACAGAAGTCTATTTATTTATATGTGTCAGGGGTGACTGTAGCTTGGCAATCGCATGCTAATGTCCATTCACTCCAAGTCACCGCCTTGTCAAGCTGGAAGGTGTGATATCAATCATCAAAAGATAAACAGGTAATTCAGACTGTCAATCAGGCATCTAGAGTTGCAGCCAGCCCTCCCTTGTTTGGTATCTATTTCAATCTCTTCCTCATTTTCAGTCTCTCTCAATCTATGCATCAATCACCTAGGTCTGCGGTGAAGCGGCCCATGCTTCGGTGTCTAGTTCTATTCTCTTCTAAGTTCTATTTTCAATACCTGCTTCTCAGGACTTCCGAATGCCTAGATACCGGTATCTGTTACCCCCTTGTTTGGCCAGATTCATTGTAGTCGTCACCCAGACTTATTGCAGTAAAGCAAGCTCCTTGTTTAGTGTTCCCCTTACTTTCAATGCCTTGCCTAGAGGTGTTCACAGCCCTTTGATGGGGAGGGGTTTAGGTTCAGGTCCAGTCAGGTTCAGGTTCAGAGGTTCAGCTCAACTGGCTTGTTTCTCTATCAGGTCAAGCGACTCGACACTGCCGTCGGCTGTTCTTGTTATCAAGTCAGGCGACTCGACATCCTCGTCGGCGGCGGTGGTGTCGGCAGTCGAGTCTGCTCGTCGACTCTAGACGGTTGGCTTCCCTATATATCAGCCCTCCTGCGCCGAGTCCTCGCTCGACTAAACAATCACGATATCTTCTCACTCAACTCAAAGCTTGCGATATCTTCTCACGATGCTCCTCTACAATCTTCTTTGGATCCCAATAGTGCACTCTATCGCCGCAGACTTGTCTGTCAGGGAGTCCGGCGCGTCCAGCGGCCTCCATGATTATGCTAGCATTATGGAGTTAACATTCGCGGAAGCTTGTACTCAAAATTACGCATGGCTCGAGGCCGGCCCTGACCCGGGGACTACTCTTGCTAAATGGAATGTAGAGGGGTTGTCGAAGCGTGAGGGCAAACCTCCGGATACCCTATACCTTATGCATCGCTTACAGTCGATAGGTGCCCGCCCTGCCCCTCAGACCACGAAAGGCGGATTAACCCTCCGCTGCGAGGCTGATTATGCGGCGGGTATGTATCCTCTCCGCCTAACAGCCGTTTGTCTTGACTTATAGAAGCAAGCTAATGTACGGCTGTAGCATGCCTCTCTCTCATGAGTCTTGCAATCTGCGATTGTCTTGCTATTTGGATGAACCCCGGAACCGGACATAGTAAGGCAGAGAAGAGATTATCAGACACTACAATACCTAACATAAAGCAGTTGCAAGGATCCACGCGGCCTCCTGCGTCTCGATCATAGTCCTTACCGTAAGTAGAGGTTCTATACGGATTGTGGCGAAGACGTACTGACTATCCTAGGGCGCGGACTGTGTCAAGTGTGTTCACATAGATGGTTAAATTGGGCCTGGATTAAGAGCCCGTGTCGAAGGGGAATTGCTATCTATGGTTACGCCGTACGTAGAATGCTAGTATCTAAGACGTATCCCTTTTTCACGTCGAACGTTAAAAGTAATAAATGCGCGGCGGTCTTTGGTAGGCTTTCGGAGTAGGAGCTCATAAGGTCGTCGATGCCGTATAAGGAGCTGCTGCTGCTGTTAGACATCGAGGCGCTGAAGTTGCTATAGGGGAAGTCCGTAGCCGAATTTGTAGACGCGTTCGTTCTAGTACCACAAGTAGGTACGGCCTGGTCAGCCGGTTGCCTCGTTTGGTAGGAGGGTTATGTCTGTTATAGGGATTTGAAAGATGTAGTCGGCAGGATGTTCTGTGTCTCGTTAGTAATGCAGCATGTGACTGCAAGGGGAACCGCAGTACGGGTACGGCGACGCTAAAGTATGCCTCGCGTACCTAGAGAATGTTATGACGACGAAGGACGTGGTAAAATTTGAGAGGATCATTTGGTTCAAGCGAGGATGGGAACTATAACAGCTGCTCGCGGTAGTATAGTCGGGTTCCTATCGAAATCGCGGGAAGTCATCGGGCACAAAGGATCTAGCGGCCATGGCCGAAGCGGAATATAGGTGCAATTGAACCGTCGCTTGAAGGTCGCATTGCCGCAATCACGATGCTCCCGGAAGCTAATTTGCGAGACTATGAGGAGAGCTGCAGCTTGAACAGCGACGAGAAGATGAGGTAGATCGTAGGCAGGGACAAAACACGAGTAAAGGATCTCTCGTACTGTCTCCTAGGCATCTTGGATGTGGGCATGAATATTAGGTACCGTGATAGCAAGGAGAAGACGTAGGCATGGCTTGTAGAGAAGGTCTCAAACCGAAGGAAAATCAACAGCAGGCACAACGTAGGACAAGTATCGCGTCCCGTATAGCTGTAAGAAAATCCCCTTGACTAACTTCTTTATGCTGCAAGAGGCAGACAGGCAGCATCTTTGTTACTACACGTCTCGCCCGCCTTCGACGACCAAGGGGCTAGCTTAGAGCTATCGAGCGTGAACGACAAAGTAGCAAGAGAGATGGTAGAGTCACGGGCCGGCAAGAAAGTTTAAGGCGAGTGCATATGGCTAGTACACAGATATCCCGGGATAACTGACGGCTAGGGCAGACATAGGGATACTGCTTACAAAGCTCGATGGTCTGCCGCTGAACCTTTGTGTAGGCAGGCTCGTACCTCCTTGTCACGGGCATAGTAGTTCCGGAGTATGTTAGCTACTATAAAGAGGCATAGGCCGATGTTATGCAGTACTAAGACTAATTTCCCTTTATAAGAGTACGCAGAACGGAGTATGCTTACGACGTGGAAAATGTCGTGCGAGCAGGCAAGGACTGTCGACGCACTAGCCGCGCGGCTGCTCGACCTGTAGGCTTTCCTCTACTACGGCAACATATGGTTAGAGCTAGTAGATTACTAGCAGGCAAAGATGCTGTTGCGTAGCCAGAGCAGCCGGAAGAAGATCCGTTTTTGCAAGCGACTAAGCTTTCTCTTCTGCACTCTGTCGGCACTCTAGTGCAGTACTCAATGGTTACTACTAGAGTAGGAGGCGCGTAGCAATCGATTTACCCGGTCGTGCATGCGTGGTGCGCGTACAACATCGAGACGACGACTACGAAAGAACAGGCCTTTTCGACTGCATTACAGCTTGTGGCAGCAATGGTACGAAAGTTTCCTCAAGGGGGTCACGAGAGAGAGATGGGGCTTTATCTGGCAGCTCATGCAAAAGCTACGGGTGGTAGAGCCGAGCCATTGAGCGAGGACGAGGGCAAGGACACGTCGGAGGAGTGCTTTGAAGTCTCCTATTTTTTTAGAAGGTAGGAGAAGTCAGCGGAAATTCAAACCTTGTACTTACGAGCACTACGAGGGTACGAGAAGGCATAGGGTCCCGAGCGTATATTGACTCTTAGTATAGTTGATTGCGAGCTAATATCTACGCTAACTAGGGCAAGGCAGAGGAGGTAGAGGAAATGTTCTAACGAGCGTTCAAAGGCTATTATAAGGGCAGCTAGAGCTACATGCTAAGAATTAGTTTATCGATAGTCGGGACGACCATCGGCGTGCTCTATCTTACGACACTCCCTAGCCTATTACAAATATATATTCGTTCCTTTTATAGCTTAGATCGCGTAGACGTAGATTGCGAGTGCTAGAAGGTCCCCAAGCTGTCGACGCGAAGGACAAGATAGAGCTAGAAGTTTATACGAGGGCCGGAGTGCTAGGTAAGTAAATCTATAGTGGCTGTTCCGATCGAGGTGACGCCTCTAACAGAGTCAAGACACATAGGCGCAACGACGCAGATTGTGAATAGCGATCAAACTTCTTGACCAGTCTGCATAGAATCTTGCACCAATCTTAATACATCTTATCGCGTTGTGGTCAACCGCGGGTCTTTCCCCCGACTTTGATGGCACTCTTCGTCCACAGGGCACGAGACGAGATACATGTTGGCATGGTTCTGAACGCGAATTACCATATCTGGTAAGCTGCAGTACTTCGTCAAAAGTCAAATGAGCAAGATTGGCGATAGACGCGTTTTCCCTCCGTCCCCCCCACTCCCACACCCACTTCCACTCCCACTCTTGAAGCGGGAACTTCTTTCGCCTCTTCGCAGCAGGAGATAAGAACAACACAGGGTATCAGCAAAAAACATAGATATTACCTTCCTGTCGTCCATCAAGCATATTAAGGCTTTTTTTTCTTTCCTGGATCAAGCTTGCACGCTATGGCGCTTCAGAAATATCTGCTGCTTGCGCCAGCATGGCTGATCTTGTATTACATCCTTCCGTACTTTACCACATACAAGCACCTTCGACATATCCCTGGTCCATTTGTTGCGAAGTTTAGCAACACATGGCTTGCATGGGGCGCCAGGCATGGCAAGAAATTCGCTTGGGTCGACGACGCACACCGAAAATATGGAAAGGTTGTCCGTGTCGGGTTCAACCATGTTTCCATTGCGGAGCCGGAGGGTTTGCAGACAGTATATGCTCACGGCAATGGATTCCTGAAGGAGTAAGTAAGCAGATATCTTGAATGCGCCGGAAAAACCAAAAACCAAAAAACAAACACAGCTTGGTGAACTGATAACCACATTGTCATTTCTACGAAGCATTCGTCTCTGGTGTGCCCGGTGTCTTCAATGTGCGAGATCGGGGCGAGCACACGCGGAAGCGCAAGATAATCGCTCATGCCTTTTCGCCCGCTTCGGTGCATGCGTTCGAGCAACATATGGCTGAGAACCTCCGTCGCTGGGTCCGACAATTAGATGGCATCGCATCGTTCCCGACCAGCAGAAGTGGCTTCGCCGAGCTTAACATGATGCCGTGGTGCACATACATCGCTTTCGACATCATCGGGGATCTAGCGTTCGGTGCACCGTTCGGTATGGTCGATAAGGGGCGAGACGAGTGTGAAGCACAGCTCGAGCCACACGGTGAGTGCAAACGCATCATGTCGAATCCAGTCCCGCAGTGCCCTGAGCAGGAGGGTGCCTGGCATTTTGAAGCGCGCTGGCTGACACTGGGAGCGTGTTACAGGCCCGATTGTGCTCGTGTCTGGCGCTGAGACATTGAAGCGGAGGGGGGAGGTCAGCTCTACGTTGGGTCTGCTGTTACCGCTTAGACCATGGGCGAAGTGGCTTCCGGACCCTTTCTTCACCAATGGTGTCAAATCCGTACGATATCTCCACGGAATCGCCGAAGCAGCTGTAGGGAGAAGACTGGACCATGCAGAACAGGGGAGGAGTGACCGGGGCAACCAGCACAGACACGACATCCTCGACATGTTAGTGAACACGAAGGACCCCAACGGCAACCCAATGGCGAGAAGTGAACTGGTGTCGGAAGCATTGACTCAACTCATCGCTGGTAGCGACACGGTCTCCAACACAGCATGCGCGACATTCTATTGGATCTTGCGCGGCGAACAAAGCGCGCCTGGCAGCATTGTACCTCGACTCCAGGCCGAGCTCGACGCTGTGATTCCGCGCGATGCAGATGTTGCTTCTCACGCGCAGGTGAAGCAGCTGCCGTTCCTGCGAAGATGCATTGACGAAGCTATGCGCCTGCACTCGACCAGCGCGATCGGCCTGCCTCGCATTGTCACGTCCGCTGCGGGCGTGCAGTATCAGGGTGACGTATTTCCCCGCGGCACGGTGCTTTCGGTCCCGAGCTATACCATCCATCACGATGCCGCGGTATGGGGAGCAGACGTGGACGAGTTCCGGCCGGACCGTTGGCTTCCGCACCGGCTGACTCCGCGACAGAAGCTGTGTTTCAACCCGTTCAGCTTCGGTCCTCGAGCTTGCGTAGGACAGGTGAGTGCTATCCTCTCCTATGGGTGTGCACTGCAACGTTTGCTTGACTGATCATTCATTCATGATTCACGCAGAACGTCGCCCACATGGAACTTTCCCTGATTGTGGGGAGTGCATTCCACCGATACGACTTCGCGCTCTACCAACAAGAGCTGGAATCGCACGAGGGCTTCTCGAAGAAGCCCGATGAATGCTGGCTGGGCGTCCGAAGAAGAATAGGCAAGAAATAGCCATGAAAGCAGGCTCGCTCCAGGAGCCAATCGGACACAGACACTGATCCCAGCCCCTCCCTCCCCACGCTGCTCTCGCATCACGCGTGAATGATATTTGTTTGATATTATTCTCCAGTGCACGACGACATCACGCACTTCACCTTTACCGCTGCCCATTTCAATACTCTCTTCTCTTGCATTCCACTCCATTCCATTCCGTTTCCATTCCCTGTGCTCCCGCTTCTCCTGCTTTCACGTGTGCCAGCGGTGTAACTGTTCACGTTCTAGCTCCATCGTTCTTGCCGTTGGGGTCGTTCTTGCCCGTTTGGGTCGTTCTTGCCTTTAGGTTCGTTCTTGCCTTTAGGTTCGTAGGCGCATCCACTCGTACCTGCCCTTTTTATGATAGATCTGTCCCGCGACTCGCATCGTTCCAAACCGATGCACGGCAAGACGCTTCTGCGCATGTCATCTTCCACAAACGGCCATTACACCTTGACGGCGTCATCTCATGAACAACGACGTCACTTCACCGCGCCAATTGTGCTGTCCTTCTTCGACCATCATGGATGCACTGCCACCACCCACACATTGCGCGCCTGGACAACATGAACGGCCATGAGCCTGTGCCGGCGGACGGCGTCACCGAGTCGACCTCTTTCCCAATCCTCCCCAGCGATGTCGCGAAACCTCGCCCTCGTGCACGCGCCGCACATCGAATTTCCTGCCATGCTCTAGCAAAGCAGAGATGGACTACAACTTGTCAAGCAGCCCTCGCGGCACTCCTCTCGCGATATACGCGCGTTGCTGATGTGCACTTCGACGTTCTGCTGGAGCGGCAGGGGACGCCAGGAAGCATCCTCCCTTGCCGCGCACATGTGGACCCCAGTCGGTCACGACTCGATCTGATGCGAGATGTCGAGGACCAGGCCCTTTCGAGCCGCAATCCCGAGCTCGACGCTGTCCAAAACGGTCTCGGCGGAGAGAAATCCATCGCTGGCAGTAAGGCCCTCCAGACTATTCTGGCCGTTACCCACGTCGAAGATGAGCAGGCCACGAGTAATGGTCTGCACGGAACTGCCCAAGCCCCGGACGTATTCAAGACTTGCACCGATCGTGCCCTCATGCTCGAGTGTCAGGCGAGTGGTCGCTCCGTGTCACTGCTGGCAAGATATGATCCCGATGTGATGGATGACATCCAGATTCATCGTTTCCTCCGGCAGCTGGGTGCATTAATTGAGCAATTCACGGGCGACCACGTTGAGTTGCTCGTTCAAGATCTCGATGCGATGACAAGAGAAGATAGAGAAGAGATCCGAACATGGAACTCGGCTCCGCCTTCGGAAGGCAAGACCTGCATTCATGATGAAATAACCAAGTGGGCGACCTCGACACCACAACATCCTGCTGTGTCTGCACACGATGGAGACTTCACATATGCCGAGCTGGACGATCTTTCCTCACGCCTCGCCCTACACTCCCTTCAGAGTCTCAGTCTCGCCCCGGAAATGATAGTTCCACTCTGCTTCGAGAAATCCAAGTGGACTATCGTCAGCATCTTAGCAGTTCTCAAGGCAGGTGCGGCTTTTACGCTCATCGACCCTTCGATTCCACCGAACAGAGTTGAATCCATATGTCGGCAAGCATCTGCAAAGGTGGCTCTCGTAAGCGAAAGCCAGCGCCACAAGTTACATGCTATTGTGCCCCTCTGCATCACGGTCGATGACGACTTGCTTCAGCCTCTACCTCATGTCCAGAACGGATCGCATCCACTCTTGAAGCCAGAAGATCTGGCTTATATTCAGTTCACCTCGGGTAGCACTGGAGATCCTAAAGGCAGCATGGTTGAGCATCGAGGAATGACAGCTTACTTGCCCGCATATTACCTGGCAGGGAAGTTCACCCAGGAAACTCGCTGTCTTCAATTTGCCTCATATGCTTACGCGGTGTGCATGTCCGAGATTTTCGGAACTCTGATGTTTGGTGGATGCCTTTGTATTCCTTCGGAGCACGATCGCGTCAACGACATCTCCGCCTTCATACGACACCGGAAGGTCAACTATGCGTGGTTCATTCCGTCATTTCTAAAGACCCTTCACCCCGAGGATGTTCCTTCTCTCAAGGTAATCGTGGCGGCTGGAGAGCCGATGACACTGGAGACGAGGGACATCTGGGCAGGGCACGTCCGGCTCCTGAATGGCTGTGGTCAGAGCGAGTGTACGTGGACCAGCCTGGCCCCCATCAAAAAGGACACCCGCGATGTGCGGTTGATTGGCCGAGGGTCAGCGACTCGTCTGTGGATCACTGAACTGGGCAACAGCGATCGAACAGCGCCGATCGGCTGCGTCGGGGAATTGGTGGTTGAGAGCGGCGGTGTATTTCGGGGATATCTGGGCAACGCAGAGGAGACCGCTCCCAAGATCATGACCAAGGCTCCATCGTGGTACCCACGAGAATGGACCCTGAGCCCTGCCAAGCTCTATAAGACTGGAGATTTGGCCTGCTACCAATCTGATGGTAATGTGTTGCATCTTGGGCGCGAAGACTCGCAGGTCAAGATACGCGGTCAGCGTGTAGAGTTTGGTGACGTGGAGTTCCACCTCCGTCAGATCATGCCTGATAATGTAACCTGCGTTGTCGAACTTATCAAACAATCGCGCCCGGCTAATCGTGAAGTGCTGGTGGCGTTCCTGATCGGCCCGCTTGACACAGTTCGCTCTGGACACGCAATGGAATCCGAGTCCTTTATAGTTGATGACGCTACGGCGCATAACTTCACCACTGATTTGGAGGCTTCGTTGCCACAGCACGCCCTTCCATCGTACTTTGTCTCTCTAGAGAAGATGCCCACAACTGCGACAGGGAAGAAGGATCGCAGAGGCCTCCGAGCAGTCGCTGGGGTACTCCTCGAGAACAAAGATCAAGATGCTGGATCAAGACAAAAAGAGCCGCTGCGAAGTGAAGGTCCGGAAGCAGACATGGCACAGCTTTGGGCGCGAAGCATGTCCATCGAGGCCAAATCTATTGGCAAGCACGACAATTTCTTCGATTTGGGAGGGGACTCGATCGTTGCCATCCAGATGGTCAACAAGGCGCGAGCAGCTGGAGTTCCATTGAAGGTGGCAGATATTCTCCAAACTCCAGTATTTGCAGATCTCGTGGCTGCTACCGGCCAAAAGTCGACTGGTTCAACTCAAGACGAAGCGATCAGTGCCCAGCCAAGAGATAGTGACGAGGCCGAGCTCTCGTTTGCTCAAAGGGGTTTGTGGTTTCTGGAACAGCTCAATCCTGGAACACCAGCGTACAATGTGGCTATCGCAGGACGTCTGCACGGCCACCTGAGTCTGGACGCTCTACGACTTGCACTGCAGGCGCTGGAGGAACGGCACGAGACGCTACGTACGGTCTTCACGGAGCACAATGGGGCACCCGTGCAAGTCATCCAGCCAAGTCGCACCGGCGAGGAAATCCTGCAGATAGTTGAAGTAGCAACTGACGCAAATTTTCGGGAGGAGCTTCAACGCCAGCAGGTTGCCGCCTTTGATCTCCAGTCAACGCCGCCGTGGAGAGTGACTTTGCTGCGGCTGGGCGGAGAGGACCACATTCTGTCTATTGTTATGCATCACATCATCTCTGATGGCTGGTCGGATGATGTTCTCCGCACAGATCTAGGGGCCTTCTACTCGGCCGCAATCGCAGGCCGCGATCTTCACTCGCAGCTCGAGTCGCTACCCATCCAGTATCGCGATTTCGTTGCCTGGCAGCAGCACAGCAACCGACAAGCCGAGCAAGAAAGGCAATTGCAATACTGGATCCAAAAACTTGAAGACAGCGCTCCTGCTGAGCTGCTCATCGATAAACCAAGACCCGCACTGCCATCCGGCTTGGCTGACTTTGTGGAAACCACAATCGATGGGCAGGTATACCAGGGTCTGAAGCGTTTCTGCAGAACGCAGCAGACAACGCCATTCGTCGTGCTGCTTGCTGCCTTTCGCGCTGCACATTATCGACTTACAGGCGCCGAGGACTCGACCATAGGTGTGCCTAATGCGAGTCGAAATCATACAGAAGTGGAAAACCTAGTTGGATTTTTCAGCAACACTCAATGCATGCGCATAACTGTCGAGGGCGAGACATTCCCGGAACTGGTTCAGCAGGTGAAGACTACCGTCACGGAGGCTTTGGCGAACCAGGACGTGCCGTTTGAGCAAGTCGTCTCAAACGTGCTTCCAAGTAGCTCTCGGGATGCCTCTCGAAATCCACTTGTACAACTCATGTTTGCTGTACACTCCCAGCCAAATCTGGGCGAAATACAGCTCGAAGGTCTGCAGGGTGAAGCGCTAGGAGGCACTGAGTCTACGAGATTTGACCTGGAATTCCACATGGTTCAGAGGAAGGGAGAAATCAACGGCAATCTACTATTCGCGAAGGAACTCTTCGAACGTGAGACAATCATCGCAACCGTCAATACTTTCCAGGAGATACTGCGCCGCGGCCTAGAAGAACCCGAAGTTCCCGTTGCATCGCTGCGCTTGACAGATGGTCTCGCTGAGATCCAAGGCAGAGGCTTGCTTGATCTCGCGCAGGCGGAATATCCACGAGAATCAAGCATCGTCGACGTCTTCTCCGAATATGTCGCAGCGTGTCCTGAAGAAATTGCTGTAAAAGATTCGTCAACGCAGCTGACCTACGCAGACCTCGATCATCACGCCGAGTCGCTTGCAAAATGGCTGCGTCAACGTGGCTTTGCCGCAGAAACCTGGATTGGTGTGCTCGCGCCCAGATCGTGCGCAACCATTGTCGCTTTCCTTGGAATTCTGAAGGCGAATCTGGCGTACGTCCCTCTCGATGTTGAGGCACCTTCCAGCCGCATAGAAAGTATCTTGTCATCCTTTGAAGAACAGAAGCTCATACTGCTGGGTGACGACGTTGCACCTCCTACCTTAGAAGGTTTTGAATCTGTACGAGTGTCTGACATTCTCGACAAAGCAGATCAGCAACATGCTCGAAGCACGGATACGCAGCCCTCAGCAACGAGCCTCGCGTACGTCATGTTCACCTCTGGCTCGACAGGTAAGCCAAAGGGTGTAATGATCGAACACCGCGGTGTCGTACGATTGGTCAAACAGACCAACATTTTATCTGACCTTCCCTCTGCCGTGAAGGTAGCCCACTTGTTCAACATAGCCTTCGATCTGTCGGTATGGGAGATGTACACGGCGCTACTCAACGGAGGAACCGTTATCTGCATTGACGAAGCCACGAAACTGGACACTAATGCTCTGGA
Organism: Exutisphaerella laricina CBS 326.52; assembly: GCA_000504385.2. Classification (NCBI taxonomy): domain Eukaryota; kingdom Fungi; phylum Ascomycota; class Dothideomycetes; order Mycosphaerellales; family Mycosphaerellaceae; genus Exutisphaerella; species Exutisphaerella laricina. The sequence continues at coordinate 36,550 of KZ106819.1, read as the reverse complement.
GCAAGTCTTTACACGCGAGGGTATTCAAGCGGCTATGCTCCCACCAGTGCTCTTGAAGACTTGCCTAGCGACTTCGCCGTCCATGTTCAAGGCCTTGGCGGCATACTATAACGGAGCTGATCGGTTTGATAGTCATGATGCGATGCGGATACGAGACCTCGTCCCGGGCAGAGTGGTGAATGCTTATGGGCCAACCGAAAATTCTGCGCTAAGCACTATATACGATGTGCACAAGGACGATCATCTCATGAACGGTGTACCGATCGGCATGGCAGTGAGCAATTCGGGAGCATATGTCATGGATGCGAACCAAAATCTAGTCTCGGTCGGTGTCATGGGAGAACTCGTCGTCACCGGCGATGGTGTGGCACGAGGATACACCGATCCTCGCCTGGGCCGGGACCGATTTATCGAAACCGAAATCAACAATGAACGGGTGAAGGCATATCGCACGGGAGACCTGGTAAGGTATCGGCCAACAGATGGTCAGATCGAGTTCTTTGGACGCCTCGACCGGCAAATAAAGGTCCGTGGCTTCCGGATTGAGATGGCGGAGATCGAGCATGCATTGCTCAGACAGGATGAAGTTAGTGATGCGGCCATTGTGGATTACCAGCGTGAGGGCGAGGAAGTGGAATTAATCGGCTTCGTCACAACCCAGGATAACACGGATGTTGGGCGAGAGGAGGAAACCACTGGCCAGGTGCAAAGCTGGAGTGCTCAGTTCGATAACAACTTCTACAACGGCATTGAGGGCATTGACCAATCCACCCTGGGCAGCGACTTCTTGGGATGGACGTCAATGTATAACGGCGAAAAGATCGATCGGTCTGAGATGGAGGAATGGTTGAATGACATTATGCAGACGATGCTCGATGGTCAGGCTGCTGGTCGTGTGCTTGAGATCGGCACCGGTACCGGGATGGTGCTTTTCAATCTGGGAAATGGGCTCGAAAATTATGTCGGCATTGACCCTTCCAAACCGGCCGTCAAGTTTGCTTCAGAGAAGGTGAGAGAGACCCCGGGTCTAGCAGACAAAGTCGATATCCAGATCGGTTCGGCAATGGACATCAGCCAAATTGACAGCCAGCGCTCGGAATTGGTGGTGCTCAACTCTGTGGTCCAGTATTTCCCTTCGCCAGAATACCTCCTCGAGGTAGTCGAAGCCGTTGCTCGACTCTCTCGCGTCAAGAGGCTCTTTCTGGGCGATGTACGATCGCATCCGCTCAACAGACAATTCCTCGCATCCCGGGCTCTTTATACACTGGGAGACAAAGCGAGCAAGGCCGACATCCGGCAAGAGATGGCTCGTCTGGAGGATCGAGAAGAGGAATTGCTCGTGGATCCGGCCTTCTTCACAGCATTGCAGGGTCGCATGCCGGATGCCATTGAGCACGTCGAGATTTTGCCCAAGATGATGAAAGCCACAAATGAGCTCAGCTCGTTTCGATACACAGCGGTAGTGCATTTCAGGCGGTCAGACGCACGAGCTCAAGAAGTACACCCTGTTGATCAGCACGACTGGACGGATTTCTCCGCACGGAAGTTGGATCGGAGGTCACTCGCTCAGCTTCTCAAAGACGCTGGTGATTCTCATTTGGTTGCAGTCGGTAACATTCCGTATAGCAAGACGATTGTGGCACGCCATATTGTAGAAGCGCTTGACGAGGAGGACGATCCGTACGCTACTGACAAATCAGCCTGGCTACCATCGGCCAAAGAGTCTGCAGCACACTGCCCGTCACTATCTGCAATGGAGTTGGCTGAGCTGGGTCAGGAAACAGGATTTCGCGTTGAGGTGAGCTGGAGCCGGCAATCGTCTCAAAACGGCGCAATGGATGCGATCTTCCACCATCACGAGCCATCCGGCAATGGCGCTCGTGTGAGATTCCGTTTCCCCAGCGACCATGCCGCTGGAACACCATCCAAGCTCACCTTGCTATCAAATCGTCCGACACAAGGGCTGCGAAACCGACAGTTCGAAAGACGAGTGCGTAACGCCTTGCAGGCTCAGCTCCCATCCTACATGATCCCTCAAAGAGTCACAGTGCTGGACCAGATGCCGCTCAATGCCAATGGCAAGGTTGATCGAAAGCAGCTGGCCAAGTTAGCTGAACGTACTGCTGTGTATCGAACCACAAGCTCTCGTGTTCCTCCACAGAACGACGAAGAACGTGCACTGTGCGAGGAGTTTTCGAACGTACTGGGTGTTGATGTCAGTCCAACAGATAACTTCTTCGACTTGGGAGGCCACTCACTCATGGCCATGCGCTTGTTGCCGAGAGTCAGCGATCGTCTAGGCTGGCACATTCTGCTGCGCGACCTCTACCAGAACTCAACCCCGAGGGCTCTATACACCGAACAGACCTCGGATACAGCCAGCTCCTCAAAGGATAAATGGCCCTCATTCATGGAGGTCCATTCGGGACGGGGCGGCAAGACTCGGGCGACGCTGGTTCTGGTGCATGGCTTCTGGGGACAGGGCCGCATTTTTGCAGGCTTGGTACCGCTTCTTGATAAGCAGATGGACATCATCATCCTCCACGATCCGTTCTTCGGCAAAGCAGAAGGGCCACAATCTTTAGACGAATGGTCGAACTTCTACCTCGAAGCTCTACAAGCGCGATTGCCACGGGACGCTCCAGTCATTCTAGGTGGATACTCCTTTGGCAGTTTCACTGCGCTTAAGATGGCGTCGCTTTGGAGAGAATATTTCGATGTCGAACTCATGTCTGTGCTTCTATTGGATCCAGCCATTTGGGAAGCCGTCAACCAGGACGAACTGAGCCCCGAGTTCCTGGAGGAGAAAGTCAATTATGGGTTGCGACTTTTCGGGGAGGAACAGAGAGAGTTTGTTATGGAACATTTCAAGAAGTTTGGCCCGCTGCTGGCTAGCCCCAGGGAGAAGCCCTTCTACGAAGGGAAGGGTTTGCATATCGCTTCGAGCGAAGTGGCTGCGCAAGGCGTGCCGCCGTGGTGGGCGAAGAATTATCCACAGCTTGAACAGCAAGTCATTGACGCTACTCATCATGGGCTGTTCGAGTGGGATTCTGCGGTGGAACAGGTCGGGCATGTGGTGAATGAGCACTTTTCTCGAATCTAGCAAACGTCATGGGGGGTCCCAGTGTGCAGACTGTGCAAGCATATACAGATTGATGGGCTCTAGAAGCCCAGAAAAAAGTGTCTTTATAGTGATGCCTCGAAAAAGCTGTGTAACACTCTGCTAACTAGCCGCGTATATGGCTGGCACACCTAGAAACATTGCTATAATGATACCCCGATGCTTAATAAGGTGAAGTTCCGCGGTAAGTATCCCCCTATTTACTATTATTCTATTTAGCCGAGAGGTTCTCCTTTCACGTCTTGTCTGAACCCCCTCGCCTATCACCGCACTGCGACATCGCTTCGAAAGGGATAGAGAGAAAAGAGAGCATAGCTTATTTTAGAACTACCTTAGCGAGCCACAGACGAGGAGAGCTAAGTTAAGTAGAACTAAACTAACCCCGCAGTAACCATGACTGTTCCATCGAAGAGCATATTCTTATTACTGATTTCCTTACCGTTACATGCCAGATAGGGGTTTTGGCACTAACGACGAGAGAAGTATCGCAAGCAAGCAAGCAAGCAAGCAAGCAACATCGCAGTAAAAATAAAGATTGTCAAGAAGAAGAAGAAGAAGAAGAAGAAAACAAAAACAACAAATTCACCATGACAATCTACGAACTCCGCGTCTACACCACACTTCCCGGCCGAATGCCCAACCTCCTCAAACGCTTCGAGGACCACACTCTTCGAATTTGGGAGAAGCACGGTATCAAGCAAGTCGGATTCTGGTAGACCCCCCCCCCAAACTTTCGCCAGGCAACCATTTTATTTTTCCTGACCGCTTCACCAGGACCACCCTCGTCGGCGCCAACTGCGGCAACGAGCTGACCTACATGCTCGCCTGGGACTCGCTAGCCGACAGAGAGAAGAAATGGGATGCATTCTTCGTTGACCCGGAGTGGATAGAAGCAAGGGCGAACAGCGAGAAAGACGGCGCTATCAATCAGAACGTTGCGAATAGTTTCTTGACGCCGACAAAGTTTAGTGCTTTACAGTAATCTAAAGCTCTCGGGTGGACCAAGGTAGCTGGGTCTTATACCACCGAAATCAATCCAAGCAGTGTTGAGGACGAGTCCTGGTTCGAGAGCCCATACTCGTAATGTGTGTTCGCCTGGGCCGGTGTAGGTGAAGTTTGACGTTGTTTGCCAAGCACTTGCAGCGACTGCCGTTAGCCAGCCCACGGGATTGGCGCCTGCTGGCTGATCGATCACTGGTTGCACTGTCTTGATGTCCTGCTTGTCGAATTGAATTGCATAGCGGAGAGGACGCTCTGGGATTGTGTTGAGCGATGTGGTGGTGATGATGGTAATATTGACGACGTCCTGGGCCGTGGCACTGGAAAAGGTATACAGGTTGTACTCCAATGCCGGAGAGGCAGGTGCAGATTGCGAGTTGGCCGTGACTGGAAAGAGTGTGATACCTGATAGCGTCCGGCTTAGGCCTGGGATGAGCTCATATGAGACGTCGCTGAAGTTGTTGGACAACGAACTGTAGTGCTCGAGCTCGATGGAGATGTGTCCGTCTGACTCCACAAAGCCGTTGCTGAACGATGAGGGCACTTTGGTGTGGTTGTAAGGCATCAAAAGTTGTGGCATCGAATATTGAGTGCCGTACTGGGTCGCTCCGGTATATCGAGACGAGTTGTCCATGCTTGACGAGACATTGATCAGGATCATACCACTCCCTACAGGACATGACTGCCAATCAATCGAGACCCACACTCGAGTGTCGTTCGTGCTACCAGAGTCGAAGTGACCATCCGCTATCGAGAATTGGACGAAGGATGCGTTGGCGGTGATAGTCCAGTTGAAAGCTCTCGGGCCCAAGCTGTATATATCGATCCATTGGGTGCTAAACCCGTAGGGATCAAATGGTATTGTGGTGAGCGTGTTAGATGACAAGGTATGATACATATCGTCCCCAGGTACACTGGCATTACTGCCTTCGACAGAAACGCCCATGGCTCCATTTAAGCCTTGTTCCGAGGCCATGATATACTGTAGACCAGGGAGCGCTTGCCGCATTGGTTGCTGCCAGTACTGGTAGCCGATATGTGTCTGATCCATCATGTGGTTCCATTTGCCGCCAAGCAGACCATTATACTGCTCAGTAAGATGTCGATCCTGCGCGAATTGATCTTGGACGTGGTTTGCGATCACATTGGCACTGTTTCGACCTTGCATAGCATACATATTGTTCTTCGCTGTTGAGATCATGATGTCGTACACAGTGTAAGCTGCGGTGACAGGATGATAGACCATTTCATAGAAGGCAGCCTGGGTCTCGTGTGGCAGGCTTTCGTATATGTTCTGAGCTGCTTGTTGCATGGAAGACCACTCGGCGAGTATTGTGTCAGCTTCCTGATAATTATTTAAGCTGTAGATAGTCGGGTCGACAAGCTCGAACTTGCGTCTCCCCGCCGCGACTGAATAGTTGTTCATTAAGATGGCAGTCTCTTGTGAGACAGTGGCGCCAAACTCGCGGGCGGCCCACATCTTCAGCCATTCAAGAGTACTGTCCTTGCCCCATGGGTCAATATCGTAAGCAAGGTCGAAGAAGTGGCTGATCGGCAGCTCCAGTGGCTTCAGGTCGCCGACGTTCACGATCCAAATCTGGCGTGCTTCTCGCTCGTATGCAAGATGCATCTGTTCCCAGGTCTTTTGTAGCTGAACAGTATTGATCCACTTGTAGTTCCGCGGATCCCCGACATAATCGAAATGGTAATAAACACCGGCGCCGCCACTTCTACTGGTTTCATTCTGGATTGGCAAGCGACGTATGTTACCAAAATTGTCGTCAGTCCACAGCAACGTAATATAGTCGTTGACGCTCATGCCAGCTTCGTAGTAGCCTTGCACTTCCTTGTAGAGACACCACATCTGAGGTACAGCGTCTGGATTCTGTACCGGCTCATTGCCCCAGATGCTGGCCAGAATCTCTGTTTGCGCGGCGACAACGTTTTCGAGAACTTCAGTCTCGATGCCAGCGCCCAACGCTGTATCCCCGGACCCCCGCATACCCATTGTTAGAACTCCTTCGTATGGCTTGGCGCGCTCAGCACCCTCAACGAAGAAGTGGTAGATTGAATCGTTGTTCGTGTTCCACTGCCAAGGGCCCTCTCCAAAGACGTTCCATTCTTTCGTGGCGCGCATCATTGGTTCCGTGTGGGACGTTCCCATAACGACGCCATACTCGTCCGCCAGAGCTTGACTTCTTGGATCGTCCACGTTGAACATGCTATTCCATTGTGCCGGCCACAGGTAGTTGGCGCGCAGCCTCAAGAGTAGTTCGAAGACCGTGTGGTAGAAGTCGGCATTGAAACCAGGTCCCCAAGGTGAAGGTGGAAATTTCGAATCGACGTAACCTGTGAGAGCAGGTGCTTCATCATTGAGGAAGAAGCCACGATATTTGACCGAAGGGGATTTGTGTACCACTGTAACATTGGATGCATAGATTGAGCTGTGCTTCTGTGGTGGTGAGTCCGCCCAGTAGTACCAAGGAGAAACGCCAATTTGTTCAGAGATGCTGTACAAGCCGTAGATGGTGCCCCTACGATCAGACCCTGAGTGCTGTTAGTGATAGCTAGGTGATGGTTATGCATATCCTGCTCACCTGCGACCACCATCGCCTCTGATATTCCAGGCATCGGATCTTGCACAAGCGTCGAGACGAAAGCCTCCCACGTCCCAGTGATGTGACTAACATCAATCTTGCTTGTGCTCACTAGCTGATCAATGACGGATGACCTGCCGATGGTCCCTGCTATGAGAGTGCCTCTAGTCGTGCTGTTGTTGCTCGTGATGCCGAACGACGTCCTACCAGTGGTATTGTAGATCATGGTAGCATTGAAGAGCATCGGTGAGTCGCTCGTTACCAGGGACACCGAGCCATTAGAACCAGTAACCCTTCCAAAATCCACTGCCACATCGTCGACGACCCTAAGCACTGCTGGCCAGTCGGCACCATCAGCTACAAGACGAATCGACGAGCCGGATTCGCTGAGCAGGAGACCAGATCCATTGAAGTTGACTGTGGCTTCCTGGCCTAAGGCAAGAACGAAATGAACAAGCAAGAGCAAAGAAAGCAGTCTGAAGAACAGACTCGTGCCGGCCATTGTGAACAAGATGTGTTGTTGCTTACAGTTCCAGTCTCGAACGACGGAAGGCATCGCCTTGCTATAAGATCATGCCTGCCAGCCCACAGTGCCCCGGCTAAAGTCAATATGTGAAGCATGATCTGAATGAGTGGTGTCGTGGGCTTTGCGCGCGCATCGTGGAGAAACGAGTCGCGAAGGTGATGCTGGCCTGAGGATGTTGGGCAGGCATAGTACAACATCGTGGCGGCTGAATGCGGAACCATTCTCCGTGTAGCATGCGAGTAGACGATGGGGAGAATGGAGATGGATCGAGAGTCACAAAGACACCAGACAGAAAGAATGAACTAGTTAGAACTATCGGGAGAACTGCCGATTGCCAAGGAATGGACCGAGCACCGATTTAGCCGGGCAACATTTCTGCGAGCTTCAACTTCGAACACTACGTACGCCGCAAAGAACTCAGGGATGGCACAGGGTCAGCTCAAAAAGACTAAGGCGCCAGCCGCTAAGATCACACAGCGCAGGCAGACCGGCGCGCGCGTGATCAAGCCGAAGAAAGCATCGCTGGTCAAGCAGAACAACATGAAGAAGAAGCACTCGTCCGGACTTGCAGCGGCGACCGAAAAGTCTCTGGCCAGCAAAGCAGGGCACCTGGAGCTATTGCGCGGTGGCAAGAAGGACAGAAAGGACAAGGAGGCGGAGAAGGCGAAGGACGGCAAAAAATGAGATGGCTTCTGGCTGAACGCCATGGCAGATCATGGGAAGATGCTGAAAAGAGACTGAGACTTGAGCTTTGTTCATGGCCTGCCAATTCGGCAACTGAGCAGTGGGCGCACGACGTAGGCACTGGACATGTTCGAGAATATGGGTTCAAAAAGCGGCTTGGTACCAAGGCTTTAGATACGAGCCAGAGTTGTTGGGGATTGTTTGACGACTGCTGCACAAGAGCGTCCGAAACGAAACATCGAAATTGTACATTGAACTCCTCCGCAAAGATTGAGCGCGGCAGTACCTGGCCTCACATCGCTGGCGGACGCGACTCCCAACCCTACCTCAAGCTCTACGATGCTGTATACGACCTCTCCATGCTCCTGTAAGACAACGCTGGCACCATCGCATTCAAACTATCGCCCACAAAGTACGCGCCACATCAATCGCGCTATCCCGCAAGAGATCCTCAGCTCTCGATCATAGCCAGCATGCCTTCAAAGGTGGTGTGACGTAGCTTTGCCATTGGCTGAAGTTTATATCCACGGAGCACGGAGGCAGCACGGAGCGCGTGTCCATACAGTTCATTACCATACTTGACCGAGACTGTACTGCACTCCCGAGACGACTGCGGATCAGCGTGATTGGGGATCATGTATTGCAACCATCATGATGATCAAGCATATCTCCCGCATCGCTTGGACTCACATGAATCAATACCTCTTCATCAATGCACTGTGAAAAGGACAGACACACCTCGGCGGACATAACAGAGATCTAGATTTCGTCAAGAATGCCCGGGCCTGAGAAGGTGATAACGCTGTTTTGAGACTGGTCGTGACTATTCGAGGCTCGTAATATGCATCCAATTTCATCTGCGCAGGGCACCTATGGCCCAAGGCGCGTGGCATGCTAACCATACAGCCGGCCATTGCGTTCTTGTGTCTCCCTACGAGTGAGAACATTTCGTCTCGTGTAGACGCGCGCGCCGATCTCAGGTCATGCAAGCAACCATATATGGAAAATCTTACTCTCGTCGGCGCCGCATCCGACTTTTGGCCATCCATATCTCAGACTCCTCTCACCACCAATATATATGTATATATTGCTTAATAAGTTTCCCAAAGCGACAGGAATATACACGAATTTTTTTTTCCGCGTCACGTTGAACACCGCTCGGATTCAATTTCCTCAGGGTCAAAGAGAAGAAATTTCGGTAAAGTGACACACACAGCCTTGCCCCACCACATGAAAGAAAAAAAGGCCCACCAGTATGAACAATATACAAGTATAGCAAAAGAATTGTTTCCACACCAATCATCACAGCTTTGTGGCGCAGCGGAAGCGCGCCGGGCTCATAACCCGGAGGACCTCAGATCGAAACTGAGCAAAGCTATCCTGGTTGACATAATATCCTTTTTGTTCCTTTCATACAACAATGACTCGACGTTTCGCTTTGCTTCGTTCTGATGTGAAGCTATGGGCGGTAAAGTGTTGTGTCATATCGTTCTGCATGCGTCAATCTTCTAGGATTACGTCTAACAACAGATCGTTGTGGAAGAACAGCCGTGGTATACTGCTCTGCTATTAGACATCGTTAATTGCCGCCTTAGCGGAGAGGACTGATGTTGTTGGGCGACTAATGCTCGAGGCTGTCTATGCTTCAAGCGTAGTAGTTGATGGCTTTTGCTGCATTGTTGTGCATACGTTGTATCGAGGATCGATTTGTCTGACTCTACTTTTTCTTCAACGAAAGGTCACTGTTAGATGATATGATCGACATTGTATACGTGAGGACTGAATTGTCAGATGGGCTAGTCGTTCTTGATGTGGAGCACGACCGCAGACTGCAAGATTCCTGATGATCGTGTGGGTCGAGATTCGTGAGGGAATACTGTGCTTCGCTGATGACAGTAAGCATCCCCCAGACCAAGCCTGTAACTTCGTGACTAATGTCCAAGCCTCCATTCTCGTTTCAAGCAGCTGTCCTTTCGTCGCAGCAAATGAGGCGCAATGAGAGCTAATCATGTGGCATGGTGGAGGAGATCATGTGCTGGTGAGTCTCGAGTGGGCGCGCCGAGTAGTGTAGCCCGCAAGTCGACCGTCGCTTGTGCGCAGCTGTATGTGGAGTAGGACTGCAATGATGTCGTTAGGTGCCAAATCGTGAAATTGTGCTCTGATGATGCTCTCCGTCCCTTCTGCTCATTGCAGCTCTGCCTAATATCTTGGATGACCTCTGCAGCCACACGCGCCAGCGCTTTGCTCTTGTGTATTTACCGAGGACAATGTGATGTTCCTGGGTGCGAATGAAGGTGCCGTGCTATCTTGGACATGATGTTCGTGGTGAAATGAGTACCGGTCCGTGGCGGATTTGCAATGTTGTTTGGATTCAAGCCTGCAGAATTCGTCTTGATTGAGCATTTCCAAACGCGCGTGCCGGGGCTTGCGCAGCAACAGCATCTATCCCGTGCCCTATACTCTGCGTTGCAGTCACAATATCACTACAAAAAGCGCTCCTTATGGATACGCTGCACAGTCACCGGATCTGGCTGCTGCTCAGGATCATGTCGAATGTGGAATACCGCCACGAAGTAGCCCCTCACGGCGTTGCTCAACCACACCACTTCACCATGCACCATCGAATGTATTGGGATCGTGTCTTCAAATGCCAGGCGATTCTCCAACGCCCATCGTCGAGTCGTCCCCTGCAGACCACCAGCACCTGAAGATGGTGTCACCCAACTGCCATTGCGATAGAAGTAGGGAGTACATATGGAGCCATCGATCAAGTTCCGATCCTGATCCCAAAGCAAGACCTCTTTCGGCAGCATGTAATTAACAATGTCTGCGCCTGCTCGCGCTCGTGCATATGTGGACCGATCGCTTGTCTTGAACATGGTACCCTCGCAGGCTTCCGTGGGCTCAGTGTCAAGTACGATGGTCCATTCAATCTTGCTCGCTTCCTGCTCCGGGATATTGAATGTCGTCGGGAACAAAGCTTGCATTGGTATGCTTCTGAGTGGATGGTAAATCTCCGTTCGCATTCGACCTCCAACATATGATCGAAGCTTAATCCGCAATGCTTCCGGCTGTTCCCCAAGATGCTCATCGTGCCAATCCTTCACTGCATTGATCAGCACTTGCAATATGACTGCTGGACCGCCCGAGTTTGTTCGAGGTCTGTCGTCCGCAAAGAAGAACGTGCTCCACTTAGCAACTTGCAGTCTGGTCCAGTGGTGCTCAAGCATGTAAAACGGGCACCGCTTGCCGCACGATGCAGCAGTGTTCTTGTCCGAGTCGAGCAAGCGCCGATCGTATCGTATGCTTGTATAGACGAATGGTTCGTCGTCTTCAGTCCCTGTTGGACCTTCGCCAAAATGGCCACTCATGCCTGTATCATGAAACAGAACCCGTTGAATATGGTGACGAGGACATTCGCAACTATCGAGGCAATTGTCAAGCCAAGTGCAAACACGGCGGACCCGGATCTCTCCGCTGTTGAACTATCTGAGAGTCTGATATCGTTGTGAGGTGAACAATATCAGGAAGCGTTGTAGTCACATAGAACTACCTGTCCGAAGCGCGGAGCAAGCAGATGACTCGAAGCGTCTCCTTACTAAGTGTTCTCGCACGAGCCCAGGATACTACCCCTACTACCGTGTGATGGAGCGACATAATCGAGCACGCCGGCCGGAATTCAGCTGCAATGCTCACTACAGACCTCCCGCCTTGATGCTGACGTAAACGCCGTAGTCGGCATGGAGTGATGGTGATGTCGGAGTCGCGTGCAAGTACACGGTGATGTCAATTGTGGCTAGTGCCGAACTAACTTAAGTTAGTCCTAAACGATTTGGCGGCGCTTCAATCAGAAGCTGTGAACTGCGCAAGCATTGATTATTGATTATTGGAAGAATTTATCCATCTCCTTTATCTCTTCCTTCTGTTGCATCCACTGGAGCTGGATCTGGGTTTCACGTGTCGACGACCGCATTCCGGATCTGATTACGACACGGCACATCATGGCCACAGCACGAACCTCGACGGCGGCAGTCGAGCAGGTAGAGCAGGTTGCGCACTCAACTGCAGCGGCAGGCTCGTCGGTCTGGGACCGCGTGACGAACTGGTACTCCGACAACAAGGTCGCAGCATGGACAATCGCCGGCGTGACGGTGGTCGTTGCTGGCGGGACGGTATATTATCTCTCACAACCGCCTGCGGGTAAAGTCGCACCAGATGCATCAAAACCTAAGAAGCGAAAAGGCAAGAAGACGGCTGCTGGTTCGGAGAAGATTGACCTCGAGGCATCAGAGACGAAACCCGCGCCGCCAAAGCAGGCGGTGGTGGAGGAGGAGGAGGAGGCAAAGGAGCTGCCACAAGTCACAGAAGAATCGGTGGCATCATTATCAGAAGCAGATCGCAAGGACTACGCGGCCAAGCTGAAAGCTGCGGGAAACAAGTCATACGGCAGCAAGGATTACAACCGCGCCATCGACCTCTACACACAAGCCATCCTCTGCAAAGCTGATCCTGTCTTCTACTCAAACCGAGCGGCTTGCTACAATGCAATGAGCGATTGGCCCAAGGTCATCGAGGACACCACTGCTGCCATCAACTTGGACAACGAATACGTCAAGGCACTCAACCGAAGAGCAAATGCATACGAGCAATCCGGCCAATACAGCGAAGCACTTCTCGATTATACTGCCAGCTGCATCATCGACCAGTTCAGGAACGAGTCATCCGCGCAAGCTGTTGAGAGACTGCTAAAGAAGGTTGCAGAGACCAAGGCCAAGAACATCATGGAAGGCAAGGAAAAGAGGCTGCCTTCTCCAACGTTCATCACGAATTACCTCCAATCGTTCCGTGCCAAGCCTCTACCTGAAGGACTCGAGGAGACTGCGGATCTGCCAGAAGGCAGCGGCAAATGGCATCTTCGAAAGGGTTTCCAGGCTATCAAACACCGGACAGGAGAAGGATACACTGAGGCCGCTCAGAGCTTCGACAAGGCAATCGAGCAAGGCGATCTCGAAAAACACGAAGCCGAGGCTTATAACATGCGTGGCACATTCCGCTACCTCAGAGGCGACAACGATGAAGCACTGGGAGACCTCAATAAGTCAATCGAACTAGACTCGGCTCTCGTGCAAAGCTACGTCAAGCGGGCAAGCATGCATCTCGAGCAAAGTAAGTTGTTGGAAGCGCGCCGAACGGAGAGTCCAGACACTTACCTAGCCTTCAAAGGTGCACGCGACGCCGCTGCAAGCGATTTCGAAGAAGCCGAAAAGCACAACCCGGACGACCCGGACATCTTCTACCACCGCGCGCAACTTCACTTCATCCTCTCTGAATTCAGTCAGGCAGCGACCGACTACCAGAAATCAATCGATCTTGACAAGGACTTCATCTTCTCCCATATCCAGCTTGGTGTAACACAGTACAAGATGGGCTCAATAGCAAGCAGTATGGCAACGTTCAGACGCTGCATTAAGAACTTTGGCGACAAGAGCGACGTGTACAACTACTATGGTGAGCTATTGCTCGACCAGCAGAAATATCAGGAGGCAGTTGAGAAGTTTGATACTGCGGTCGAGATGGAGAAGAAAGCAGTCGCTGAGAGAGGCGGTGGTATGAACGTGCTGCCGCTCATCAACAAGGCGCTTGCTCTTTTCCAGTGGAGACAGGACTTTAAAGCGGCGGAAGAGCTCTGCGACAAGGCGCTCATCAGTAAGTTGATTTCAATTGTCCAAGGATCTCGACTGAATGCTAACATCATTGTCTAGTCGATCCAGAATGCGATATTGCAGTCGCAACCATGGCACAGCTTCTCCTCCAACAAGGCAAGGTCACTGAAGCTTTGAAATACTTTGAACGTGCTGCCGAACTTTCCCGAACAGAAGGCGAAATCGTCAACGCCCTTTCGTACGCGGAAGCCACGAGGACACAGCTCGAAGTGCAGGAGAAGTACCCGCAACTAGCCCAAAAACTACAAGGCATGGGCGCTGGTATGGCAGGTCCTCCACCTATGAGATAAAGAGACGATGGTGCTGCTCGTGGATAATGTTGCCATTAGCACCACAGTGCGGCGTTTGTTGATGTAGTACCAAGCAGTCAGCCTCAGGAGTTGCGACCACTGTATTCTATGTGTGCAGAGTAGATGCAGGGATTCTTGATGTGTAATATATCTCTCGCCTCAGCCGCCGCCGCCACCGCCGCTGGCTGGCGTCTCTATTTCACTTCATTACCATTCACGCAAGCACCACGATGCGACTCACCATGCCGTGATCCCAAAAAGGTCCGTATGGCGTACCTGGACACCAAACTCGCTCTAACCCAATATATCAATTCTCGGCGTTAAGTTAGCAAACAATTAGCCAAAAGATAATTCATCACCAAAGAGAGGAGTCTCGATCTCCCCACCCCTCGAACTTATGGACCTCACACACACTCTCTCTCCCTGCTGAGCTACACTGCCGCAGTAGGAATCTGGTCATTTGGGAACATGACACTGAAGACGACTGTGGCGGCACGTCAGGACCCCAATTCGAGGAATCAACCCGACTTGTGACTGCATCTGCCGGCGTGCGGCGCAGCCACGGGGTCGCCAGTGAATGCGACCGGCTCACAGCATCGCGCAATATGCCCTCGAGATCGATTCGTCATTCTGCCTTGCGTGCGCAGGCGGCGGAACAACTGGTTAGACACGTTTCACGTACTGGCCCTTATGGAGATGATAGCCATTGCTCGGGAAACCGCACAACTGATACCATAGTGGATTTGAGATTCGTGGTGAGTAGTAGATGTTGATTACATGACCTGTTTGAGATTTGCGGTGGGCGCGCTACAGGATGTGCTTATACAACAGCACAGCGCGGTTGGAAACCGGGGGGGGGTTTTGGCAGAGGTATGTCCCTGATGTGTTTACACATGTGCCGAACCTTTCGACCTGCTCAACGGACTGCGCAGAATGTATAGCCGAATGATGGCGTAGTGGACAGTTGGAATGTCTTTAGTCGAGATCGTTTAAGCGAGGGACTTTGTTTGTATGGCAGGGCCAGGTGCATGGTGATGTTCTGGGGTATATAGCAGGCAACGGGAGAAGTGCAGGGAGCCCATCAAATTCTTTGGCATAGAGCAAATTGCCGACGGTCAAGCTAAGACAATGTCCTGACTTGTTGCAAGACGCAGCGCAGGTCGGCTGTGACGACGGTCGCCCTTTAGATGTCAGTGAACATAAGATCGTAGCTAGAATGTGCAATGTTACCTGCGCACTGTCCACAGGTCAGGACAAGCAGTGCCAAGAATAGCCAGCGCAGATTCTCTTACGAGGCCGTAACCTCTGGCGAGGCAGTGGGCGCTTTCATCAGCAACTTCAAGCCCGCCAGGTCTTGCGCACCGAAGACTTTTATGTCCTCTTCTGCCTCGTCTTCGCTCAAACCCTCCATCTCAAATTTACTATACACTCTCTTGCCCTCATCGTCGTACTCTTTTGGCGGTCGATCACGAGGCGCAAGCTTTGCAGTCCAGCCATCTTCATCCTTGTGCTCCAAGCGAGCCGTACCAGTAATTGTCCTCGGCTGCCAATTCGTTGCTGCAGAGCATGCAAGTTCTGTGAAGATGACATAGTCGCCCCCTGTGATGTCGCCTTCCGAAACTGATGGCAAAGTGCTGATGTCTTCGGGGAATGGTGGAAAGCCTTCGATGGCGTCCTGGTCAACCTCGGTATCTTCTTCGAGCAAAGCATTTTCTTCCCAGTACGACTCGTGACCCTCGTCATCTTCAGGATCGTCGTAGTCGAGAGCATCTCCGCCGCCATTCTGGTTGTATTTATCGTATGTCTCAGTGAATCGAGCATAAGCTGCACCATTAGGCTCAATCTTGCGCTTCTTGTTCCGCCTTTTCTTAGGGTATTGGTATCGTGCGTCCCATCGCTGTTGGAACGGGAACGGTGGTGTTGATAATGTGACGTCCTGGTCCCAGCACTCCACGGCAGAGAGCTCAATCTTATTGCGCCAAGCTTCTGGGTCGTCCTGTTCTTCAACGTTGTCTTCAGCCTCTTTTGGCTCCAGCACAGCAGCTTTGCGTTTCGCGCCGCCAGCAAGTCGTTCTTGCAGTGCATCCTTGTCGGCTTGGGTCTTTGGCGCTCGCACACCTAGCGACCCGAACACAAGACGATTTACGCTGCTCACGTCAAGTCGCTTTCGCTGCTGTGCAGTGGCCGGCTCAACATCAGGCGCTTCATCATCTTCCTCCATGATTTCCCCATTTGCTGTGGTCAAGACCTGCTCACGATGGATCTTTTCAAGGAAGCCATCCTCGGGACCAATTACGCCTGAACTCATGTCTTCGCCATCCCCAAGGATTCGACTGTTCTTGGCTGACTCTTCGTTGATATCCACTCCACCAGAAGCAATCTGGTCAAGCAAGCTCTGACGTTGTTCCTCCATCTTGGCACGCTGCTGGACGACCGTGGCACGCACATCACCGCTCGAGGTCTTGTCTTTTTCTCTCTGCCACTGAAGCATGTCTTGTATACTCGCACTTGCCGGCAGTATGCCAGCTTCCTTCAGTACCCTTAGCTGTCTTTGCTCTCGCCTTCT
The DNA here is from genome assembly GCA_000504385.2 of Exutisphaerella laricina CBS 326.52. NCBI lineage: Eukaryota > Fungi > Ascomycota > Dothideomycetes > Mycosphaerellales > Mycosphaerellaceae > Exutisphaerella > Exutisphaerella laricina. The sequence continues at coordinate 20,044 of KZ106819.1, read as the reverse complement.
CACGTTGCGAGCCTTGGTGGCATTCGCGCCTCCGAATGGTATTCCCTTAGATGTACCTTCGGTCGACTGCGCTGGCGTAATATGACCGTTCATGGGCGGGGTCTTCGGCCTTGCTTGCGAAGGTGTCGCGACGTTTTCGGTATCGATACCGTCCCAAGATTCAGCATCGCTGGAACTCTCAGATTCATCACTCGAGGAATCGTCACTCGAATTGTCGCTGTCGCTGCTGCCGGAACTGCTGTCATCGCTTTCAGAGCTGTCACTACCATCCCCCGGTGCAGCAATATCGTCGGCTGAAATTGATGATCCGTCATCCTCCTCACCATCTGCATCTGCATCTGCCTCCTCATCGAAGTCTTCATCATCCTCGTCATCCTCATCGTCATCTTCCAGCTCCTCCAGCCGCATGACAGGATTCTCTAAGTCGTTTGGTGCCTGCTCGATTTCCAGTCTCTGTTTCTTGCGTGGTGGGATATGCACATCTGGCCTCCTCGGACGCTTTAACAACGGCCTGCCAAACGGAACGCCATCGTGCAAGTGTCGGCCATCTTCCGCAATCTGGTCTCGCCCAGACAATGTCCTGGCTCTTACTTCGACATACTGCAGAGGCTTGATCACGACCTCGTCCTCGTGCTGGAAAGTGGTGCCAACCTCGTTGTAATGGAACGCTTCGTACCCACCGACAGTGACAGCATAGTCTTCTAGGCCCCACGTCTCACCTTCAAGCGGAACGCGTTCGGTCACGCGTTCCAGAAACTGAGCAATCGTTTGTCGTCGCTCAGTCGTGTCGTCGATGGTCCATAGAACCGAGGCAGTGGGGAGCTCATTGCGCTCTATGCGCAGTCTCAGCCTCATCTTGGGGCAATGTATCAGCTCATGCCGTGGAAAGTGTTCGTACCTAGTTCTGTGAAATGGGAAAGCTCAAAAGGTGGAATTCCAATCGACGCTAGCATGGGACAGGGATCGTGTGGTTCGGCAAATTGAGCCGAAATGCGTGTGCAAACCCGACTAGGAAGGAAGTGGTTCCCATGGATATCTTCTTGCTCCTTCAAGACCATCACCTCGTTAAGCTTCCGTTATCGGCGCACCCAAAGTGGCATCTACCGCGCATTCATACAGTACAATTTCTGTAGCGAGCATGTCGAGCACTCTTCGATGAAGACTTAGTTAGGTGTTTGATAACAGCTGCTCGAAAGCGGCCAAGCAGCAAAGCGAAATAGATGGATGCGTAGACTACGCATTCCGCTGGGGATCGCGATTATCTATGGGACCTGTGTCGTGTCCGCGATGATGTATGCGGAATGGAGCGGGTGCCAAAGAGGTAGGAAGGAGGTGGAGTGGCAGAGCAGGCTTGGAGACCGGTGTCTTTAGATCAGCGTGAAAGCTATAGGGGAGCACTACTTCCCTGCGAGACGGCGGCGGGGCACATGGTACAACAAATACGTTACTGCCATGGGCCGTGATAAATTATGGTATCCAACGGAACTGGGGGTATCTTGGTCATAACCTGAACGAACGCCGCAAAAATCGGTATCCCAAACTCCGAATGTCCAACATTTGTTTCTCCTGCCTGTCTTTCATATCCAATTCTTTTCCCGAAATTCAACTTCTTCCTTCACTCTTCTCGTTAGCATGCACAGCCGTCCCCAAAGCCCGTACAACAAACTCCACTCCCACAACCCCCCAATGCTTACCAATCCACTCAGCAACTTCCTTTCCATGGGTTTCTTCCTTCCAAACAGGATCATCCCCATGCCGTCTCTCATCATAATAGCCTCTGCACTTCTCCGCCAACTCATCTCCCAACCACTGAATCCTCCCGCTCTTCATTTTATCTATGATATGCATGGGCATGCGGAGCTGAAAGAAGCTCCACACGACATAAGCTTGTGCTCGCGTGAAGAACCATTCGTAGCCGGTGACGGAGACTTGGATCGTGTCCGCCAGGCGGGCGATAGATTCTGGCAGGCGGCCTGTTCGTGGGATGAGAGAGTCTGAGCGGTTGGAGAGGGAGTTGAGCATGCGGTGGAGGGTGCGCATGTGGTACATTGTCCACGGGAAGCAGTCCGGCACTACACCGTAACGCTGTCGAAGCAGTGCGCGGAGTTGTGGTCGGAAGTGAGTGTCCATGCTTTCTGGTTGTGCTGGTTGAGACAGAACTCTCGGTTGCGGCGGTGGTGTGTTGGTGTATGGTACTGGCTGTGTGATGGCGGACCAGAAGGTGTTTGATAGCTTGCTGAAGAGCCCTGCCGTGGCTGCCGCAGTCACCTGGGACGTTGCTGCCGCTGTCTTCTTGGCGATAAGAGTGATCGTGCCAGGCGAGTCTTCTGGCTTCTCAGGGTGTTCGGACCCGCTGGCAGCTCGTGACGCTTGCGGCTTGTCAAATAGTGGTGCGTAGTTCCTGCTAGGAGCTAGCAAGGAAGATGTTCGAGAGTCGTTGAACTGCACCTTGATCTTGGTTGGAGAGTCCAGATTCAGGCGCTCTTCGTAGCTCTTGCTTGGCTCGTTAGTCTCTTCATCTCCACCTACGTGCATCTGTACGTCTTGGCGTGAGCTCTCTTGCTTTTGGCGGTGATTGTCACTGTGACCGGAGTCCTTCATCTCCACGTCCTGGCTGCTGTTACACTCGCGAGCGTAATCCTGGATGTACTGCAGATGGGTGCGGCTTCTGACCCGTGCTTCTTGTAGTAACTGCCGTTGATCTGGTGTTTTGCCTTCAAGGCTGTCATCGTTGACATCGTCTTGGTGATCATTTCTGAAGAACCCAGAACGAGGCTTGCCAAGCTTTGCAGGCATGCCAGGCGAAAACTCCGTCTTGATACCTTTCTTCTCAGCTGCTGATGGACTGCCATGCATCTTGCTGCTCCTAAGCAGACTCCTGCGCAGAGGACTACTGACGGTCTTGGCTGAGCTCAGCTGGACTGGGCTACTGCTGCTAACACCACTGTCGATACGACGCGCTTGCATTGGGCTTGGCTTCTGTTGCGAAGACGAGCTTTTCAACTGCGAATTCGTGGTCCGTCGGATCTCAAAGTGTGTCGCCGGTGCTGGCTTGACTGGACTGTTGGCGCCGTCCAGGTTTAGCAATTCTGTCAGATCCATGGTCTCCTTCCTTGGGGGTCGTTTTCTTCGTTTCGGGGGTTGCTGCGCACTGTACACTTGTGGCAGATTGTTCGCGAAGAAGTTTCCAGTATCATCATCACCATCCATGCTGGCGTCAGAGTCTGCTCCGTTTAGCTGATCCTGCTCCATATCATCTTGGTCCATATCGCCTGCTTGAGCCGACATGTCAGGTTGATGCAGTCTAGTGGCCTCAGCGTCAGGTTCAAAGTCGCTTTCTTCCTCCACTTCTTCCACTTCCACTTCGTCTTCATCTTGTCGCAGCTTGTCGTTGTATTCTACTACATCGTCGTTGTCATCTGTCTCGGGTGGTGTCAGTACGCCGCTGCCATCAGTAGAGTTCCTACGTTCTTCTTGATGCTCGACATGTTCAACGACAGGCTGATGCGCAGGAGAGTCGACATATTGGAAATCGTTACCAGAAGACCTTCGCCATGTACGCGGAATCTTAGGTCTTGGAGGCTTCTCCGGCTGGCCAGCGAACAGGTCCTGCAGCTGAGGCTCTCGCGTCTGGTCGCGCCGAAGTCGTCTACTGCCATCTTCCTCATTCTCAATCTCGCGTGTTGCCTCGGTCTGCCAGAGATCTTCCTCGTTTCCAGCATCCACCTGTTGAACATGCTGTTTGCCAGTCTGATATTCCACTACATGGCCTTCATCTCCGTCGTTCACACGTTCGTCGTCAACAGCCATCACTTCGGTCCCTGGAGCAGTCTCTGTCTGGTTGCCAATAGAGTCACGTTCCTGGTGCCATGATTTCTCATTGCTCACTTTGCGAGCTGGCTGAGCTGGCAGTGGGGATATTCTGGCTTGTGGCGAACCTTTACCTTGGACAAGAGTTGTCGGCTTCCAGCTCATGAGGTCGTGTCGCAACATAGCAGGTTGTACCAGGCTATTCCTGACCCTCCCAGCCTTTGCTGACAAGTCGGGATACTGAGGTTTGGGTGGCGAGGAAGCCATGTATGAAACGGTTGCAGCAGATTTGTCGTTCTCTGGTATGCTCCGTAAGCTATTCCCGAGGCCATGCTCCTTTGTAGCTTGCAGCGAGTCCACCGAGATCATGCTGAAGTCCTCGTTCAGGGAGACAGTCTTGTCGCCTGGTGCATCACACCGAGGAGCACCGCCTGACATCTTGATGGCTTCTTGCAAAGCTTGGTCGAGCTCTTCACGGGCGTAACTGAGCCTCTTTGAGCGAGCAGACCCAGGTGGGTCGGTCAGTACCGCAAGTCGCCCAGATGCCCTTCGCGCAGGAGAAAGCGGTGGTCGTGGCGGCACTGCATCGTCCTTGTCTGTGGTGGGATATGGCTCCGGGACTGGCTGCGGGCGAGCAGGCCGTGTGTCTCTGATGGGTGTCCCTTTGCGCTTCGGCGGCCTTCCTCTCCTCTTTGGTTCCGCGACGGGCGTGGCCTTCGTGGGCGACTTGCGCTTGGCGGGGCTGCTCGATCTCTTGCTGGGCGAGTCGTTGAGCGCGACAGTCGTGGTCCGTGTCATCCGCTTCCCAGGACTTCCTTCCCGCGGTTCCGCTTCGACGGTCACTTTGATGCGCCACGGACTCGCGTCTCCGGCGTTCGGCGTGTCGATGATCATGGACTGCGTGGGCGTTGCATGTCTGCGCGGTCTGCCCGGCTTTCGAGGTGCCGGTGATCGCTTCATGGCGCTGTGCATCGTCCGGGCGGATTGTGCTCCCAGCGGCGAGGTAGGCAACTCGAGGGGATCGGGCGACGAGTCTCTACTGCCTGGCGCCTCGGATGTCCGCACATCGTTTGTTCGTGCCATGGCCAATGTCGTGCCTCAGGCTTCACGATCACCACGTGTTCCTGCCAATGTCATCCTCCCAAAGTCATGTTCGCGTTGCTCGTCGCGTCGTCTGAGTAGAGATGTGCTAATAAAGTAAGAAAGTGGTGCTGTCTCACGCGCCGGCCGATCAACGGTCGGGTCCCTACAGTCGCATCAAATCAACGCCACGAGGAGGGGACTCGGGAGCGACGCATTGGCGCGCCAAGGGTGCCCTAGGGGAACGGCTGTCGCCTATGACAACCACCACCACAACGCCGCGACGTCACGAACTTGACGCGGGCAATATTTGTGACTGAGTGAGCTCCGACTGTGCCCATGATAATGGCTCGACAGCGCATCAGCCCACTCGACTTCCTCTGGCAGCCTTGACGCCATGGGAATCCATGGCATCTTCAAGGAGATTGGTCCTGGTCAACGGATTTCGCTGATCAAGCTCGCCTCAGATCACCTCGTCAAGCATGATCGACCTTATCGACTCGCCATAGACATCAGCATCTGGCTGTTCCAGATCCTCGCCTCAAAGGGAGGCTCCAACCCTGCTCTACGGACCTTCTACTACCGACTACTGCGACTGGTCGCCCTCAACATCCACCCGCTGTTTGTCTTCGATGGCCCGAACAAGCCCACCTTCAAACGGAACAAGAAAGTTGGAGGACCTGGTGTGCGGGTCGCATCTGTGCCAGAGTTCCTAGCCAAGCAGCTGCTAAAGCAGTTTGGGTTCCCGTGGCATGTTGCGCCAGGAGAGGCGGAGGCAGAATGTGCGCTCTTACAAAGAAACGGCATTGTGGATGCTGTCCTCAGTGAAGACGTGGATACCCTCATGTTTGGGAGTGGCGTCACGCTGAAGAACTGGAGTGCTGAAGGGAGTGGCAAAGTCCCGACACATGTGAATGTCTACAGGGCTGAGGAGACGAAAGATAAGAGCGGCATGGACCGAGAAGGCATGATACTGGTGGCGCTCATGAGTGGAGGAGACTACATAACCGAAGGCATACCAGGGTGCGGACCGAAACTGGCATGTGATGCCGCCAGAGCGGGATTTGGACGAGACCTCTGCGATGTGACCAGAAGGAGAGACAAACAAGGCTTAAAGGCGTGGCGAGAACGGTTGCAGCATCAGATCGTGACGAATGAGGCCAAGTACTTCTCCAGGAAGAATTCTAAGCTGGTAATCCCTGACGACTTCCCAAACCAGGAAGTTCTTGGTTACTATACCCATCCGTGCACCTCAACACCCGAGAAAGTGGCAAGAATTAGGGACACCTTGAAGTGGGACCTGGACTTCGACTTCGCGGCTCTGCGATCCTTTGTTGGGGATGCGTTCGACTGGAGGTGCTTGGGAGGAGCGAAAAAATTTATCCGGAACCTGGCACCTGCGATGCTTGTCAGAGAGATGAGGTTGCGTAGCGAGGGGCCTCCATCCAGCCAGGAAGCTCAAGCTGAGAGAGAAAAGGACTTGATCTTGGCCATACATGGCACGCGAAACCACAAAACAACGGACATGGAGATGGAGTATCGAATGTCATACATTCCTATTGGCCTGGTTCCCATAGATCTCAGCATCGAAGAGGACGACGATGATTTCCTCCCTGCTGATGATGTTGACGAGAGTGACACAGAGGGCGACTTCGCAGTCATACCCGACAGCATGGCTGACGAAGAAGATGCACCAACCTCACCAACCAAGAAACGCGTGCTGAAGCCATATCACCCCGATCAGCCTGAGAGAATTTGGATGATGCACAGCTTTTTGAAGCTCGGCTGCCCCTTGACCGTTGAGGACTATGAAGCTAGTTTGCAAGATCCTAAAGCCTTCTTCAAGGCTCGAAGGAAGGCGAGAGCAGTTACTGCGAAAGACACCAATATCCGTGCCAAAAAGGGAAGCCGCAAGAAAAGAACAGATGACTCGAATCAGCTACCGATTTCAGCCTTTGGCAGTGTCGTAAAGTCTTCACAAGCTGAGCCTGAAATTGTGAGCTCCCAAGAACAGCGAGAGCCATTCAGACGAATTCAGTCTGGAGGTAATGCCCGTGTCCAGGTAATACAGCCGGTGCTCGAAGACGACAGCGACGAGGTGATTGCGAGAGTGTCCGGCTTTGCAATGCCTTCAACTCAGATAGCACCCACATTGCAGAAACAGATTGACGCCGTCGAGGAGAATGACGAAACTCCTAAGGCGAGCCGACAGTCTCCCTTAATGCTCGGATGCTCGCATCCTGTTGCGCCAAATGCAACGAAGGCTGCTGCTACGAAGACTACGAGTAAGCGCAAGATCACGATCAAGACGCGGAAGCCGCCAGATCCACAAGAGACTCCGCAGCATCGTAAGAGACCCTCGAATGAAGTGGCATCGCCCGCCATGAGTCAACGAACCATCAACTCATACTTCTCGCCGTCTCCAATGAAGACGATGCAGCAGTCTGACATCATCGATCTGATCTCGTCTTCACCTGCTAAGCAGGATCCTCCTCGAGCGCGTACACCAACGCCGCAACGAAGCACAGCTCAGCTTGGGGGAGATTGGCTAGATCTCGCAGAAACCGCGTACTACTCTCCCGGGAAGCTCCCAGATTCAATCACGAAACGAAGGAAGAAAGTACCGCTGAAGAGGCATCAGACTGCGCCTGTCCGAGGTATTGGAGAAGATGACTTTCCTCTGCTGCAGCAGACTGTCAGGCCCTCGACTCCGAAACTAGTCAGCTTCAGCACGACCCAGGTGGACCTTAGCATGGTCGAAGTGGTGGACCTGGCAAGTCCGTCGACGGCAAAGCTTAAAGATCGGGTCCTATCTGGAACAATGATGACAGCCATACCTATACCGAGATTGAGCAGCAAGGACCTTGAGAGACCACAACAACCTGCACCCCTCGAGCAACCCATGCCTCCTTCCACAAGGAGTATAACAGCGAAGACCACGAGGACTACAACGACCAGAGTCACGTCACGAACGTCTTTATCATCTGCGAAGATCAACCCCGTGCGCCGCTCACCTCGACAAAAAGAACTGGAGAAGAAACACATCAAACTCAGGACAAGCTTGGAAGGATCTTGGAAAGAAGTTGAAGCTGAGACTTTGGATATGACTGAAGATGGCAGTGGTTGGAAAAAGAGTCAGGGAAAAGCAAAGGTATCTGGTTACAGAAAGAGCGGTGTTGAAGTTCTGGATTTGACGGGTGCTTGAGAAGAAACACTGGAACACGATGAATTCAGATTAGCGATGGCGCTCAGGATGCGAAGGGAGCATTGAGGAAGTATACCCGGAGTTAATACTCGATGCTTGGATAGGCGTTAGTATTATTGCTACATTCGGCCAGTAATAACCACACGTGACTGGGTGGCGGATCTTACCACATCCCTCGGAGACTTCGGGGGGTGCAGCACCCGAAGCCGAAGAAATACACAAGAACCCTCGGCGCTCGGGTATGCTCATTGAGCGATTTGTTGATGTCGCAAGCAGTGGAAAAGCCGCGAGGTGCAATTGGCCCCCGTGGCTAATAACGCGACCTCTCTCTTACCTGCATGATTGATATGATCGATCGGTAGGAGTTGGCGAAGAGAGAGCTACATAGACTAACGCGATATGTATGCTAACACGATACAATCACGACAGGAGCTCACATGCAGGGCTTGATAAGTCTCTCTCGTCAGGTCAATGGTTTGCATCTTGCACGAAGACACCGCTTGGGGCAGCAACATTCATGCCGCAAGCTCTAACATGAAATCACTGGTGTCTAATGACAACCTACCAGGAGCGAGCCTGGGTGGTTGTTATGCACTTCTCTCCGAGATCCGGAAAGATGATCACCGCAAAGGTAATTTTGTACCCATCCAGAGCTGCCCGGCTCTGCGAGCCCGAACGGTTGTAACAACTAGTGATCGATACAATACGCTGTCATCCATAGAGCTCCCCCAGACTGTCATCAAGAGGAACTAGCTCGGGACAGCCCACGAGAGCATGACTGGAGAAGGTCACGCGTCCCGTACAGCCACACCATAAGACAACTCGCCCTCCGATACGTCTTCTCTCGCCATTCTATTACCTTTAATGTCCAGGAAGAGTTCTGCTCCAAGCACTACAGCCAAGTATCCCACATCAGACTACAGCTGCAAATATCACTAAAGCATCGCAACCGAATTCCGAAAGCACATCACCCCATGCCTCCGCGCCGGCCCAACCTCCGTCTGGATCTTAGCGATCTCACCAGCAAGTACTCGCAAGTCCCAGCAGCGCACCTGGAGCCTCTCCCGCCCCAGCAGGATAGAACCGACAACGCCGATCAAACACCACAATACAACGACGACGACGACGACGACGACAACAATCTCCGCCCCAAAGACTCAGTCGGCCAAATCTACTACGACGCCTCCACAGAAATCTCAAGTGACGAAATCACGGGCCCCGACGCAGCGGACTCGCCCAACAGAGGATCTTACTACATCGAGAGCAACGACCGGCACGTCCACTGGACCGCGGAGCCCCCGGCAGAGGAACTCGACAGGCACCCACAAACGACGCCCAAGACCCCGAGTGGAGTGTTCAGCAGAGTGATGGCGCCGTTCTGCAGGAGTAAGCATGAAGGGCCCTCGAATCAGAGTATTGGCGGTCCTGCTTCACCTCTGAGCCACTCACGCGAGAGGCTAGGGCGGAAGTTTAGGTGGAAGTGACGATTGCTCACCACTGCATCACTTTGCACATCGCGACGTTGTGATGGCTTTACCACATCGGCTGCTGGAGTGGGGGGGGAGCGACATATGAGCATGTATGGAGGCACTACCTGTCAACCTGTCATGGCGTATACGAAGGAAGGAAGGGAGGGAGGGATGGCGTATATGGAATGTAGCCCCATGTATGGAGGAAGGAGCTGACGAGTCACACTGTGACTAGCGGAGTCATGCAGCTGTGATTTATGCACGAATTCCCGTGCGGACAATTCGAAAGCATAACGAACCGACTGCGTTCTAGATCAAGGGGGAATACACACACACACACACACACACACACCGGCTCCCAATCGAGGCAGGAGAATGATAACTGTCATGGCCGCGTGTATCTCGCATCATGCCGCGTGGACACTCTCCAAAACCATCTCATAGTTGCCCAAATAAGTGAGCGAGCTCACCTGTGGTTCTTATTAGGTGGATGATGCATGCAGCTTGATTCCGTTTGAAATGTACTCATCGTCAAGAACACGTTCCGTACCCGCATACCCTGCGATGAGACACCTGTACGACGCTTCTTCTTACAATGTAGTGAGCGCGGAGCACGCAGCTCCCACCGTTCGCAAGGGACATTCACCAAGGTGTGTGTGTGTGTGTGTGTGTGGGTGTGGGTGTGGGTGGGTGTGGGTGTGGGTGGGTGTGCAGCTGCAGCACTTCGTTGTGACTGCGCAATCTCTTAACCAAGTCGTCAGTTCATATAAGAGAACGGGCAGATCAGCGGTTTGTTGATGATATCGCAGATGACGAAGAAAAATTGTGCGGCTTCTCGGCCCTCGCTTAGACGTCCCAAATGCTGTATGCCAACTCTTTAGCCTTGGCTTGCCAGTCCTGAACGTACTGCACTGCAACATGTGGTCCGTATACTTCGTCTTCCCATTGCGGGCGCGGTGCATCGAAGCCGGTCTCCTCTTTGCAGCTTGCAATAAGCTCTGACATGGTACCGCCACGATCATACAGAGGAGCTTCCTTGCCAGCTTCAGAACGTTCGATATCGGCTCGCAGTATCTCCGTTTGTGCCACATCTAGCTCCAGCGTGTCAGGGTTGACAATCACACCATAATTCGATTTCGCCCCTGCAACAGTGACCAGCTTCCTGCGGACTTCCAGAGCAACAGTCTCCGCAGGTCTTGTTAGTGGATCCCCAAGGCCGCCACCGCCCCAAGTCTGCCATTCAAGCAGATCGCCGGGCTTAACCTTAACATGGTCGCACTTCGAAGGAAGAAGTTGAATGGTGCCGTCGATCCGGTGAATGGCCTTCGTGCTGCGACTGCCTGGTTTACCACCGCGAACGCCCCATGGCTTCGTGAGCCATCTGTCATCGTGTAGGCTGAACTCGCCAGCAGACAGGAAGCGATACATGGTCTTTTGGGCATTGCCGCCACGGTGGAAGCCCGCGCCTCCAGTGTCTGCGACAGCCTCGTTTACTTCCAGCCTGACTGGAAAGTTCAGCTCGATAGTCTCAGTTGGAACAGATTTGATAGCAGGAAAGAGGCAGTGGCAGTCTGGACCATCACCTTTAGGTCGTGCGGGCACACCTCCGAAAGCAATTTGATAGAGTTGATACCATTCGCCGTTGGGCTTGAAGCCTGAATAGAAAAAGTGTGGAGAGTCAGAAAACCCTGCTGCTGTCATGAAAGCAGAATTCTTCTGACCAAAAAGCGCTTGCATTATGTCCATGGTCCGTCCGAGGAAATGCGTTCGACAGGATAATGCTGCTGGTCTTACCGGCTTCAGCAAGCTGCCAAGCGGAATTTCGACGTCGACTAAGTCGTGGAAGCCGTCGTTCGGGATGGTATACGGTGCGTGCACGGTGAGTAGGTAATAACCGACAAACATCTGCGCATGAGGAAAAAAAAGGTTAGTAGTGTTCTCAAGTTGCATCACGACCGGGGGTAACATACCTTGAACATTGTCTCACTGAGGTAGTAATTTATGCTGCTGCTGGCCTGGGGAGATGTTCCATGCCAATCGAACTTGAGGCGATTCTTGGCTGACTTGCTGAGCGTGCATTGCAGCGCAAACGGTCCCTTGCCATGACCATCATCGTCAACGAAATCGACGAATGTGGACTTTTCATCAGTCATATGCTCTTCAATGATCTTGCTGACAGCACTTCTTGTGCGATCTAGCAGAATATCCGTAGAAGCGGCATAGACTTCTGGCCCAAATCTCGCGCATAGCTCGCACACTCTAGTCGCAGCAGTTCTACATGCTGAAATGAGGGCAAGCAAGTCGGATCGAAGCCACTCAGGCTGACGGCTATTGCGACAGATGAGCTCGACAATGGAGCGATTCATTTTGCCGCGTTCGAACAGCTTCATGGTTGGGATTTGAAGCCCATCGTCAAAGATTGTCTGCGCGTTGATGGACATCGAGCCCGGCACTTGGCCTTGAACGTCCGTCATGTGCCCGAAGTTGGCTGCCCAACCAACCAATGTGTGCTCATAAAATATCGGTAGGAGGACGATAACATCGTTCAGATGTGAGACGGCGCCCTCGACTTCATATACATCATTCGTAATGAAGATGTCGCCCTCCTCAATGTCGTCGACTTCGCCGCGCGCAAGCTTGTAGTTCCAGATCTTCAGGAATTGGCCGATGAACGATCCGAACTGGCCCACCAACATTTTGCCGGCAGCATTGGTGATGACGTTGAACTCATCTTGCTGATCACGAATAGCTGGCGACATGGAGCAGCGAAGCATCAGCGTATCCATCTCTTGGCGAATGGAAGCGAGAGAGCTGCTGATCAAGGTTGGCACAGTCGGGATATCCTCCACTACCTTGCGAGCCTCTTCCACTTTTTCCGCCTGCGTCTTGTCGGACACGGTGCTCTCGAATTTGGATTTGAAGGTCGGCATCTCGTTACCGGGCATAGGACTGATGCAAAGATTGCCAACATCGTCAATGATACCATCGTATCCAGGTGCAATAAGGGTGTTGCTGTCCATTTCAGTGACCACGGCAGGTCCTTGGACTTTGTATCCCGCCTTTGTGATAGCAGCCCTGTCCCAGAACGTAGCCTCGTGCTCTTTCCCCTGCACAACGATGGTCTTCTTGTACAGTATAGCGGATTGTGGCGGTGCCTCGGAATCAGCTTTCTGTATAGGAGGGATTTCGATATCGGGCGAAGCATCGACGACCGTGACAGTAAGCCGCGTCAGCTCCAGTGGAAAGTTCTCCAACGTGTAGCTGAATTGTTGTTCGTGAACGCGGTCGAAGGCTTTGTGGACAATGTCGTCAAAGGTCTCTTTAGGCTGCGCTAGATCATGCTCGGTGATAGTCACGCCAAGCTCGAGAGCCTGGCCCTTGTACCGTAGCGCTGCGGCGTATGCGGTATCCAGAGCTGGTTTCGATGTGCCTAATGCATCAACCATGGTGGCAATACATCTGTCCTTTAGTGCTTGCCATTCTGCTCTCAGGATTTCCATCGTGGTGCTTGAGAGCGCTTGGATAAAGGAAGCAGATAGCTCATGGCTCATTTTGGTAGTAGCGTCACCTTGTGCGCACAAGATTCCAGGGGCTGCAGGAATTATGACGGGCCATGCGCCAAGTAGCTTGCCGACACCGTTCGCGCACATTGGACCCGCGCCGCCAATAGCCACGAGCTAAAGGGGGAAGGCATCAGTACATCATGTCTCGTGTGGGCACAGACGTTGGTGAATCGAGGTGGATCTTTTTAACTTACAGCAAAGTCCGCCGGATTATGGCCACGCTCAACCGAGACGAGACGTAGGGCACCATATATGGCCTCATTGGCGAGGTCGATGATGGCTTCGGCAGTCTCGAAGAGCGATTTGCCCATGTCCTCCGCGAGATTGCCCACTGCGACACGAGCGGCAGCGACATCAAGCTTAAACTCCCCGCCGAGTAAGGTTTCAGGCAGGTATCCGAGCACAAGATTTGCGTCGGTTACCGTTGCCCGTGTACCACCTCTTCCATAACATGCGGGACCAGGAACAGCACCCGAACTTTCAGGCCCGACCCGGAGTGTGTTGGTGAGCTTGGAGTAGAAGGCCAGACTGCCTCCGCCGGCACCTATGGTACGCACATCGACGGAGGGAGATCGGACTGCAAGATCACCCACCATCGTCTCTCGTCGAAGGGAAGGCTGTGCGTTGGCAATGAGTGCGACGTCGGTAGAAGTGCCACCCATATCCAGGGTGATTAAGTTTTTATGCGTGGTAGCATTAGCGATAATTGAAGTGATGCCACGAACGCCGCCAGCAGGACCTACGAACGGAAACTTCTGTCAGCTATGGCCCCCCCCCGTCCCCCTCCCAAGAGAAGCATGATACTTACCGGACATGAGGATGTTCACTGGCAGCTCTCCGGCTAGCTGTAGATTCGTGAGACCGCCATCGCTCTTCAGTATGCGAACAGTTGGAGTGTCGTCGGTCAGCTTGTCGCTCAGGCCTTGCATATATCGCTTGACTTCCGGCTTGACCACCGAGTTCGCAGCAGTCGTGATAGTTCTCTCGTATTCGCCGAGCTCTGGCAAGACTTCGTGCGACAAAGATACTTCTACACCGTCTCCAAGCACTTCCTTGATGACTTGGCCGACTTGTCTCTCGTGCTCGCCGGAGACCCAGGAGTTGATCAAGCTCACGGTAACAGCCTGGACTTTACCCTTGACAGTGAGCAGTTGCTTGCGTAGAGCGTCTTTGTCCACCGGTAGCACCTCTTCGCCGTGCACATCCATTCGTTCTGGCACTTGCAACGTCCGCTCCAGAGGTATCAGTGGCGCGGGAGGATCCCAATTGATCCACGCGGCGAGGCCGCCAGGAATCTGCGATCTCCTCGCCACCAAGACGTCTTTATGGCCCTCGGTGACGACAAGCGCAGCAGGCACTCCCTTTCCTTCGAGCAAGGCATTCGTGGCCACCGTGGAACCATGATGGAGAGCGCCAAACTGTCCTCGGAAGTCTTCTTCTGCTTCAATGATCGCTCGCACCCTGTCGATGCTGTTCTTGACGCCGACGGACTGATCGTGGGGCGTCGACGGGACCTTGGCGCGGTAGATGGTGCCCGTGGGAGAGAAGACGCAAGCATCGGTGAAGGTGCCTCCGACATCGACGCCCAGGCGATATTCGTCGGTGATGGAGGAGGAGGAGGAGGAGGAGGAGGCCATGACGGAGTGGCAGGCGAGCGTGACTGACAGACAGCTGTATTGCGATCGACGGCAAGCGGAAGCTCAGCCTGTTGTTGCTGGGAGGTGCTCGCTCGCTCGCTCACTCACTCACTCACATATCAAGCAAGGCGTCGCAGGTCGAACCATCGCCCACGCGCGAGCTTCGTCCCAAGCGGGCGGTGGCCAGCGATAGGCAAGCTCGCCACGGCCAAGGCGTTGGCAAAGGCATCTGTCGCGCATCGGGGGGAGTGGCATGTCCAGGGTGTTGAGCGGTATCTGCATGTGGAGCAGCTGGATTGGAGGAGTCGTAGATAAGACGAGGGGGACGGGAGGACGCGACGAAGGAGGAGTCGATCTCGGACGACTCTCGGGCCCGCGGCAACGCAGGAGGCAACATCCAACGGGGGAAGGAACGAGGGTCTCCGGCCAGGCCGTCGCGACTTCCCGATTGCATCTGCATCTGTGCAGCTGCACGTGCCACGCCAAGCACTCCCTGGACCCTCGCCGCCTGCACCACCCATGCTGGTCAGACAGGGCGGCGCCTTCGACTCCACACCCATCGCGCGCGCTGATACGCGTCCCTTGTCGATATGAGTCGCGCCATGATAGCCACCTGGCCGCCGCAACAGGCGAGCTTGAAGCGGCAAAGGGCGGGGGGGGGGAAGGTGGAGGTGGAGGTGAAGGTGAAGGTGAAGGTGATGATGGTCTTTGTTGCGACGTTGAGTCGATGACATTCTTTGCACCAACTGTGCACGCAACAGCCCGCACCCCGCTGTAGAACTATCCCGTCATGTCCATCATCGCGCTGAGCTCCGGCGAGCCGACGTGCACCATGGAAGACCTGCGCGCCGTTGCGACCGCCAGCAACTTCCGCATCGAGCCCGGCAGCATCGACGAATCGACCTTCCTGCTCTTCGCCAACAGCTTCGACGCCGTCTGCCACACAATCCAGACCCTGCCCGAGTACGCGGATCCCCGATTGCGTCCCGTGCCGGTCGAGGCAGGCCCGCGTACATACTACACGCCGAAGCAGGCGGAGAATCCGCTCAACGGCTGGGCACACAAGACGGACCTGAAGGCAGCACATCCGCAGTCGACCCTCCTCGCTGGCAAGACGGTCGTCTTCAAGGACAACGTCTCCGTTGGCGGCCTGCCGCTGGGCCTGGGTTGCTCGCCGGCGCATTTCGACGGCGGCAAGCATCCGATCAGCGCCATCGACGCCACGGTCGTGAGCAGAGTCTTGGCCGCAGGAGGGACTGTGAAAGGCACTGCTACGTGCGAGAACTTCTCGGCCTTTGCCTTGAGCTTTACTTCGCACTCGGGAGTCGTCCACAACGCATGGCTCCCGGGCTATGCGACGGGTGGGAGCAGCAGCGGTTGTGCTGCTCTCGTGAGCATTGGAGACGTCCAAACTGCACGCGGCAGCGCGAAAGACATTCGGACCTACGTCCTCGGCGAAGGCGTTGATCTAGCTATCGGCGGTGACCAAGGTGGCTCAATACGGCTGCCTGCATCCTACAGCGGCATCTTCGGTCTCAAGCCGACACACGGGCTAGTCCCGTACACTGGAATTGCACCGCTTTGTCCCATGATAGATCATACGGGACCCATGGCAAGGACTGTCGAAGATGTGGCGCTACTGCTCGGAATATTGTCCGGCTATGATGGACTTGACCCTCGCATGACGCCGGAGTCACCCATGCCCTCACAAGTGCCGCGGTATCTTGACGATTTACGGTTATGGATAGCGCAGAAAGACGCCCAGGGACAGTGGACCACCGAAGCAGCCGCCAAAGGTCTGCGAATAGGCCTTCTAAAGGAGTCCTTCGAAGTTGCAGGCCTCGACCCTAGTGTCGCGGCTACTGTCAAGGCCGCCGCCGACCGCTTCGTATCTCTCGGCGCCAGTGTCAAACAAGTCTCGGTTCCAATGCACGTCTACGGACCAGCCATATGGACAATCGCAACCCGTCCATCCATGCCGCACTATGTGGCGAACAAGCCCGCTGATCTGCTCTCGCATCCTCTACCGGGCCTCGATCCATTACCGGTCGATCAAGATTTCTTCAACATACTTTCGCATCGCAACCCAGCCGTTGTGAACGTGCTACTGAACGCAGCTCACATCGAGCACAAGTATGGCCCAGCACTGGTCCGCAAAGCACATATGCACATCCATGAACTACGAGCAGCATACGATCGCGCTTTCCAAGACGTCGATGTCTTGCTCACGCCCATGAACCCGACTGTGGCTCCGCCACATCCGAGGACGGCGCTGAAGACGGCGCAGAACTCCAGTGGTCTCAGTGAGCGTATCATGGACTTGTTTGAGCCTGCTATTGGCAATACGCTGAACACCTCTCCTTTCAACGTCACTGGTCATCCGGCCATGTCGATGCCTGTTGGTTGGGGGAAGGTCAAGGATGGAACTGCGAGGTTGCCTATTGGTATGCAAGTTGTTGCGAAGAGGTTCGATGAGGCGAGCATATTCAAGGCTGCTAAGGCCTGGGAATTGGGAGGCCATTGGATGGATTCCTAAGACTTTCGTGCGAGTGGTCCGCAGCTCTTGACAATGAAGTCTACTATGGCTACGGCAAATGCCAGATGCGCACGACAGCGCCTCAATGATGGTGATGATGATGATGATGATGATGGTGA